>JAOTOM010003503.1:0-161137 GCA_034440615.1 Ashinkailepas kermadecensis
ACCCACAGCTGTGGGGCAGCCCGGGACCAATGACATACTGACATCACGACCCACAGCTGTGGGGCAGCCGGGACCAATGACATACCGACATCACGACCCACAGCTGTGGGGCAGCCGGGACCAATGACATACCGACATCACGACCCACAGCTGTGGGGCAGCCGGGACCCGGGACCAATGACATACCGACATCACGACCCACAGCTGTGGGGCAGCCGGGACCAATGACATACCGACATCACGACCCACAGCTGTGGGGCAGCCGGGACCAATGGCATACCGACATCACGACCCACAGCTGTGGGGCAGCCGGGACCAATGACATACCGACATCACGACCCACAGCTGTGGGGCAGCCGGGACCAATGACATACCGACATCACGACCCACAGCTGTGGGGCAGCCGGGACCAATGACTCTGGGGAGCATACCGACATCACGACCCACAGCTGTGGGGCAGCCGGGACCACTGACATACCGACATCACGACCCACAGCTGTGGGGCAGCCCGGGACCAATGACGGATCCAGGATTGCATCAATGGTGGAGGGAGCAGCAGGGTGTCCGTGGCTCCAGGAGGGATGGCTCCAGTTTGAAGAAAAAATCAAGGACATGCAGGTACACTGCATCATCCTGGAGTGGCGCCGCGTCTCCATAGTCCGCATTTCGGGTCCAAAGGAGAGGGACGGCAGTTGCCCTCTCCTCCTGAATCCGCCCACTTCGGAAAATGGGCTGTCCTGTGCGTACAGGTGTCCGGGAATACATAGGCAATCGAGTAAGAGCCTCACCATTCGGGAATGAAGGCGTTCGCGGTGTAACAGCCTGAGGGCCAGGCGGACGAACGGGTGTCGGCTGCGGTGTTACAGCCTGAGGGCCAGGCGGACGAACGGGGGCCGGCTGCATGTCACCACTGAAACCAGGGCCGCACAAGGTCACGCCAGGTAACATTGGGTTACACTGGGTCACAAGGGATTATAATGGAGAACAACAAAATATAGGAGTATACATAGCTATTCTGCATGTGGTAACTATCCTGCCCAACTCTAAGATACAAGATAACTGTGAGATATAGGTTAGGCAAGGCAACTAACAAGTTGAGTAAGGCAATACTTTGAAGTACCTTACTCCACCACAAAGTATGGGATATTTTGTCTACCCCTTACTGCACCAAAATCTTTGACTGGTAATGGTGGTGGATGTGTTTTTTGGCGCGTTGACTGCGTTGGTCATTTTGCGCCCATAAAGCTTTGAATAAAATCATCCACTTTTAATTCCACATTATTTAGGATGTGTCTAGAAATAGTTGCACTGAAAAAAAAACATGCTGGGCAATGCATTGATAGAAAAGATGAGCCACTGCAATGACTATATGTCACTTACAGTGGTAAATTATTCGTCAAACAGGGTGGAATATACCACTTTCTGAACACTGACTTGACATCCCTCCCAATGGAGTATCGACATCCTGCTTCGTGATGAGTTGCTACAAAGTCTTCATACCTGATTCCCAACAGTATCTTGTTGATAAGCATCATGCTGGTACTGATCATTGCAGATAGTGATGCACAAACATCTCTGACCACAATTGCAGGTGCGAGGATTACCTACGATATGGTCAGTTATACAATATCAGTTGATAGTGATAGGTATTTCGTATTGCTAGTGCTCAAATAGTTACCCCTAAATTAAGTATCTCAAAACAAAGGGAAAAGGTGCATGTATGAATATGCTGTTGGATCAGAATCAGAGTTGATCATTCGTGCCCATGTTCAAAGAAGTTGTTAGTTAGTTATTAGGCTTTAGGGCACATTCAAAGAAGTTGTGATTTCTGTTAAATGACATTGTTTCCATGGCAAATTTCGACATCATACTGTACTCGTTTTGACATCTCGCACCTAATGAAGAAAAACACTATTTTTACGCTGGTGACTAAGCATGATTTATTGGTTGTTTAATTTTCTGTTTTCTTCGTTTTCCTTTCATTTATTTTCTTAGCTCGGTTTTCCTTGCATCCTATTCTTCTGTAATCTTATTGTGCATAGCAACATGCTAAGAAAAAAATGGTAAGATTAGTTCGGATTTTCCAATATTACTTTTCCCATTCACAACTAAGCATAGTCATTCCTGGAGCCCTCGCTGACGTTACTAGCATTGCTATTTGTCTGAGAGGCCCCTATCAAAACATTTGCACTAATATACAGTGGCAGGAAAGTCCAACAAGACAATGAATGGGCTGTAGTATATTTATTGTTTGTTTGTTAGGGTTTTTGGGTGCATCAACCCTAATTGAGTTATTTTGCACCCATAACAAGATAAATTCAGCTTTTCACATCCAGAGAGCAATAAATATATTGTCTAATTCAATATCTACCCAGGTGTATATATTATTTGGAATCCTATTTCCACAAGGAAACAAAAACTCCTCTATTTTGCACAAATTGTGAATTATCACTGGGTAGGTCCACTAGCCTCAGAGTGTTCGAGTTATGTCCGAAATGGCACCTGCATTCCTCCATGTAGTTTGGGCAAGATGCAAACACATGGTGCACAGTCAGTATCCCTATATTCGGTGTCCCCCAAAATAAATGAGAAAGATGCACATGTAAGCAGGCTATGGGCTCAAAATTGAGTTTGAAATATTTCAACGATGTTCTAAAGGGCATCATTTCCATGGGGAATTTCAACATCTTAGTGGACTCGTTTCGACTCTCACACCTAACGAAAAACCAGTATTTTAGTGCTGGAATCCAGTAGTGTTACCTGTTTTCCAATGCGGTGTAGCAAAGTAAGTTGACATAACATTTCCCATGCAATGACATGTTGTTGGTTAAAACTGTGCAATGACAAAAGACTGCTCAGAGAATCCATCAGAATGACATGAAAATCCTTGTTGTCAACCTTGACGTATGCAAGGGCTTTGCTAATGAACATCAACTCAGCTGTGAAGACAGTAGCATGTGAAGGCAGGGGAAGGATCTTGTGATGGATCCTCTCATGAAAGTGCTACCCATGGGGCAGTAGTATGACATACTTCTAATTTCTTTCTGCTGACCTGGCTGACTTTCTCATCCTGGAAATGTAATGTAATTAGGCTGCATGGATAAGGAAAGCATTCCTGATTGCCTGTTAATGGGTAGGTGCATCACAAACTGACTACCAGTTAATAGGTAGGGGCAACACAAAAATATTGTCCAACTAATAATCAAACCTAATCTGAGCACCATTTCCTGAACTGCTAAGTATAAAACTTGAGTTCAAATATGTATATGTATGTGTTGTATCTATTTATATATATATATATATATATATATATATATATATATATATATATATATATATATATATATATATATATATATATATATCATATGCTCCAAATCTCCTTTGACTCAATCTTTGTCTTCCATCTACAGCACAGTTGCTGATACCATCTTCTAGTGTCATGCTGTTTTGGAGGCATAGTAATCTATGTCTGCTTCCTTACAGCTGAAGTCTGTGACATCCACATAGACAGCTTGTTTACCTTGCTGACATTAAAAGCCCAAACTTCAGCCACAAATTATGTTCAAAAGCTTCAGGATGTATCAATAATTTGGTTTCTTCTGATCAAAAAGTTAATGGGCCCATCCAGGTTAAGGCTGTAAAGGGAAGGTACCATAATCAGCCCTATTCACTCAATCCTGTGTAACACATGTGGCTTCAGTGCCCTACCAATAATTTTCAGACTCTATCCATACCCACCTGAAGGTGCCTGCACAGTGCACAAATACTCAGCTTAAAACTCACCCCATCCACCACTACTAAGAACTAACAAACAAGATTTTAAAAATTAAGATTTTGCAGCCTAAAAAAAGTTGGCCACCCTATTATTAAATACATCTGAAGAGGGACTCCGCACAATATCAGCAAGCAGCCTGTTCCACTGATCAACAATCCTTTGACTGAAGACCTGTTGTTGCTTAACTGTCCTACACATTTATTTATCTAAACTGAATTGATGACCCATATGTGATAGTCTAAATAGAAGGGCATCATTGAGATATCAGATATACACATACATAAACATATACGCATCCATACATTTGCATAGAAGCATGCATTTGCATGTATGAATATACTGAATAGATTAACCATAACATACTAATCAAACTTGAAGTGTAGCTTTACTTCTTTATATTTGATTTTTCTTAACTCACATTATAAATATTGTCTGACAACAATCTATTAGCAGATGTAGTGGCTACTCAAAGTATATAAATTCTGCTGAAGGTACACTTTCCAGTTTCTGTTACTTGCCCTATCTATCTGATAACCCTATTTTTTTATTTCATATAGGGGACTGGCATACCCACAGGTACAGGCTCCCCTTGATTTGCCACAGAACTCATCTCCGGGTGATGTGATACTAGATAATTTGGGGAGGTAACCAGGTAAGAGAACCAGGTGGGAGCTGAGTACAGTCTCCATGTAAACCAGAAAGCATATTGCTAATAGCTGACATTGTAAGCTTAATTTAACTTATTTCAGCAGCACTACAAGCAAAACTATTTTGTCACTGAAACCGTCATGAATTAGGTAGTTACTATTCCACATTTATTCTGATCAGTATGCCAGGTCCTTTCACCCTGTCTTGTTCCTGAGTCCACGCGACCTGGGAATAAAAAGCTGCCGTGAAACCGCTTATTATGTTACGCTTTAAAGCGCAGAAACCTAACTGAATTGAGGAAATGGTGGTATCGAAATTCGTCTTAAGAGATACAAGAATAATGGTTTGGTGTACCTGATTTCTTCTATGTTGTCTTGTCGGTATATTTACACAGCAATGCTGGGCTTCGTATTTTATTAAACTTGTTGGCAGTTTACCGGATATCCTCACGGGATCAGCAGACAAACCACCCACGACGAGACAATCGATTAACGAATCGAACAAGCAACGGATCGTAAGCCGCAATGCGCCGCATTTACCAACAAAATTTGTGTTTATGCACAACGCACGCATGCGCAGAAGCCATTACGTGGCATCTGAAGTGTCATGGGCACAAAACTGCCTTTTTTGTCATCTTAGCCGGCAATCACCAACTCCTCCTCACTCCTGCTCCTAATTTGCTTGTCTTCCGTGCAATTTCAGACACAAAATATGTTATAGTCCCTAACATTACAAAAATATGGCGATTCAAACGCTGAGGAGACTTCAGAAGAAAAAATGACACTTTACGCAAACCTTTACCTTGATAAAAATAACTTCAATAATGCGCACAGCTGCATCCATAAATACCTATTGAACAATGTATAAAAGGAAGTGTCACACCCAGGGATGTTGTTTTATATCCCTTTGAGAGGGCAAGTACCCCCTCAATGGTGACTGCCCCCCCCCCATAACTTAAACTTTTATTATGGGACGATATGGAATGTCTCCCCGCCGATCCAGTTTGGCGCGCCCATTACCTAAATGCATTGTGCGCCCATCATAACTTTCAGAAATAACACCCGTGGTCGCGAAATCGCATTGACTGATCTGACTATGAATATCAAGCTAACTTGATGGACGTCCCTTTGGTCAGCAAAAGCCGGCATGAAAATTATTCGGTGTCCACGGACGGATCTATAAATTTGCATTGGGGGTGGGGGACACTTATTCTGGAGGGGTGCCATCAGTGGCATACCTAGGATTCGTGTCAGGAGGCAGGGCCTTCTCTAAGGAGTTTTCACAAGGTGGGATTTCTTGGTCATACCTAATCAGCATAATATGGCGTCACTGGTGGATCTAACCCACCTGCTTGGGGGAAAGTCAACTTTCGGCGCGTGCCCAACCATAAGCCCCCCACCACCACCAGTGGCGTACCTAGGGTTTGCGTCATGTGAGGGGCAAACGGATTTGAAGGGTGCCCAACCTACCACTATTCTTGGTTTAAGGGCAACGGATTTCGACCATTATTTTTCAAAAGGATCCTTTTTATTTTGTTAAAACGAAAATAATTAGCGACCAACTTAATTGGATTCTAGGACAAATGTACGTAAGGACAAATGCACGTATGACAGATGTACGTAAGCAAATGTACGTAAGCAAATGTACGTAAGCGCAGATGTACGTATGGCAATTGTACGTAAGCGCAGATGTATGTATGGCTAATGTACGTAAACGCAAATGTACGTATGGCAAATGTACGTATGCGCAAATGTACGTATGCGCAAAAGTACGTAAGCGCAAGTGTACGTATGCGCAAAAGTACGTATGCGCAAATGTACGTAAGCGCAAATGTACGTATGCGCAAATGTACGTAAGCGCAAATGTACGTAAGCGCAGATGTACGTAAGCGCAAATGTACGTAAGCGCAAATGTACGTAAACGCAAAAGTACGTATGCGCAAATGTACGTATGTGCAATTGTACGTATGCGCAAATGTACGTCCATTTACGCAAGCGTACCTTTGGGTTTACGTGCATTTGGTTAGGTACATATGCCATACATACGTTTGCGGTAACCGGACAAATGTACGTAAACAAATGTACGTAAACAAATGTACGTAAGCGCATATGTACGTATGGCAATTGTGCGTAAGCGCAGGTGTACGTATGGCTAATGTACGTAAGCGCAAATGTACGTATGGGAAATGCACGTATGCGCAAATGTACGTAAGCGCAAATGTACGTATGGAAAATGTACGTATGCGCAAATGTACGTAAGCGCAAATGTACGTATGGAAAATGTACGTATGCGCAAATGTACGTATGCGCAAATGTACGTAAGCGCAAATGTGCGTATGCGCAAAAGTACGTATGCGCAAATGTACGTAAGCGCAAAAGTACGTATGATTAAATGTACGTAAGCGCAAATGTACGAATGCGCAAATGTACGTACGCGCAAATGTATGTATGCACAAATGTACGTAAGCACACATGTCCGTAAGTGTAAATGTACGTATACGCAAGTGTACGTTAAGCGCAAATGTACGTATGCGCAAATGTACGTAAGCGCAAATGTACGTATGCGCAAAAGTACGTATGATTAAATGTACGTAAGCGCAAATGTACGTATGGAAAATGTACGTATGCGCAAATGTACGTAGCTTTATAACGTATGCGCAAATGTACGCATGCGCAAATGTACGTAAGCGCAAATGTACGTATGCGCAAAAGTACGTATGCGCAAATGTACGTAAGCGCAAAAGTACGTTGTTATGATTAAATGTACGTAAGCGCAAATGTACGAATGCGCAAATGTACGTAAGCGCAAATGTACGTATGCAAAACGTATGCGCAAATGTACGTATGCGCAAAAGTACGTATGATTAAATTAGAAAATAAAAAAAATGTACGTATGCGCAAATGTAACGAAATGGTATGCGCAAATGTACGTAAGCGCAAAAGTACGTATGATTAAATGTACGTAAGCGCAAATGTACGGATGCGCAAATGTACGTACCGAAATGTATCGCAATAAATGTACGTATACGCAAGTGTACGTAAGCGCAAATGTACGTATGCGCAAATGTACGTAAGCGCAAATGTACGTATGCGCAAAAGTACGTATGATTAAATGTACGTAAGCGCAAATGTACGTATGTAAAATGTACGTATGCGCAAATGTACGTCAGCGCAATTGTACGTATGCGCAAAAGTACGTATGCGCAAATGTACGTAAGCGCAAAAGTACGTATGATTACATGTACGTAAGCGCAAATGTACGTAAGCGCAAATGTACGTAAGCGCAAATGTACCTAAGCGCAACAGTACGTAAACCTAAAAGAATGCAAGAGCAAATGTACGTATGAGCCAATGTACTTACATTTAGGCATACGGGCCTTTCGCGTTTAAGCACATTTGGTCAGGTACATATGACATACGTACATTTGCTTTTACGTCCATTTGCCATACGTAAATTTGCGCTTAAGTAAATTTGTCATACGTACATCTGCACTTACGTACAATTGTCATACGTACATTTGTGCATACGTTCTTGTGCGCATACGCACATTTGTGCTTACGTACATTTGCGCTTACGTATTTTTGCGCATACGTACATTTGCGCTTACGTACATTTGCGCTTACGTACATTTGCGCATACGTAGTTTTGCGCATACGTACATTTGCCATACGTACATTTGCGCTTACGTACATTAGCCATACGTACATCTGCGCTTACGTACAATTGCCATACGTACATCTGCGCTTACGTACGTTTACTTACGTACATTTGCGTACGTACATCTGCCATACGTACATTTGCTTTACGTACATTTGTCCGGTTACCACTTAATTGTCATGTGGATGGAGCCTAATAGATCTATCACCATCGTTTCTGGGTCACCGGATTTCAACCCTAACTCCTCCATCCTGTTCGATTTGTTTTGTTATCCCTTGACAAGTCACTTCAGAATGCTGAAGTTATACATGTGCAAATCACTTGAAAATTAAATATTTTACAGAGTTCAGGCATTCCAGTTCATAACGCTCGGTCGCCACCACGCCAACGTTCGTGCATGTGTATGCACGACTTGCGCATTCGGCGCATTCACCACACTTCGTGCGATTCTATGGTTTCTGCTAGGCGTCCTACGATTTGCTAATTCCTACCACATAATAGTCTTGCGCCACATTTTACGCGATGGAATGCTTCGCATTGGGGTTCGCTGGGAAAATTCGACAAATTCAATTCCATGATTAGTTATCTTCTTCCCACATTTTCTGTTCGTTGAGATCCGGATACTCACTGATCTTTGATGCACTTCATCTCTTTATTTAAATATGCTCACAGGCTACCGAACCGAAGCCCTGGGTTGGTATTCTTTTTTTCGATTCGTTGCGTTTTTCTTCGTCTACAGATGTGTTTTTGGGCTCCAGCCATTTTTGTTAGAAGCCCGGCACATTTTTAAACCCCGGCTCTTGTTTGGGTGTTGTTACTTTTGTATGCACCGATTAATTTTGTTAGATTTTTTAACACCCCGAGGTGTTTATTTATTGCCCGGCCTTTTTATTCTTGTTTGGTCAATGCTGCTTTTCGCGGGCCCCAACCTGTCTTTTGAAGTCCTAATGCAGTTTCATGGCTCCGCCCCGGTGTGCTTTGAGGGCCTACGGTGTGTTTTTAGAGCTCCCGGTGTGTTCATTTAGGCATGCAACGCATGTTTGAAGGCCCTGCCGTTTTTTCGAGACTCGGTGCGCTTTGGCGGACCCGGTGCCTTTTCGGCCTCCCGTTGTGCTCTTAGGGTCCTGCTGTGTTTATTTGGGGCTCCTGACGCACATTTGTGGGGCCCAGCACGATTTTGGGGTAATGTCCGAATATCGGTGTGATATTTTTGGGGACCCCCGGCGCCATATTTGTGTGTCCCTCTGCGATTTTCGACCTGCAGTACGTTTTTACGGGTCGTACGCGATTGCTGAAGGCATCTAGTGCTATGTTTGGGGCTCTTGAGCGATTTACCTGGCTCAGACATTTTTTTAATCACTCCTTGGTTTGGAGGGCTTTGGCTTGATCTTTTTGGGATCCCGATGCGATTTTTGGGGCTATGCTGTGCTTATTTGGGGACCTCGACGCCAATTTTTTGGAGCCCCAACGGGCGTTTTTGATGCCCCGACATAAATATTCTCATGGCCCCTGTGCGATTTTGTTTTCGGCCCCTGTCCCACATTTTGGAGGCCACAGCGTCATTCTTAGAGGTCGCAGCGACTTTTTTTCGGCACCTAATGTAAAAAATTATCGGGCGCCTCAATGCGTTTTTTGGCCCCTGTCGACATTTACAGGGCCCCTGCGCGATGCTTTGGGGTCCTCAATGTGATTCGTTTTATTTTCCGGGTCCCCGATGCGAATTTTGAGGGCCACAGCGGATTTTTAGAGGGTCCGGCGCAATTTTTTTCGAACCACGGTGCGGTTATTGAGGGCCCCAAAACCTCTCAGGGGAGGGGGCAACTTTGCCCTTTGCTCGGGGGAAATGGGGTAGTGTCGCCTGGTGGAGGGAAAACCGATGAACATTCCGCCACGTTACACACCTGGTCTTTTTACAAAGGTATCTAGCTGCATCTGTCTCTTAAATTTAGCAAAATGGAAGAAAAGACCACACATGAATATCTAGCTCTCGTCACTCATGTCATGCGGCCTGGCTCGCGTCGCCCCGCTCCTCTTGTGGTGTGCGTAAAAGTCTAGAAAGTCATGTTTTTTTTATAATACCATCGTTAATGGATCCAATTGCTGGCTTTGTACCATGGATTTTTTTCACATAAATATTTCACATTTGAACCTTCCTTGTCGATTTGACCTAAATTGAAGTGCTGTCAACATACTACCATTTTATCTTCTTGATAAAAATGCACCGCTCTAAGGAAAAAATGACTTCCGCTACCGGAACTGTACGAAGTTTTTTGGTTGCTTTCTTCATTGGAGCTTCCTTTGACTAGGTGGGATTTTTTTCCACCCACTATGTTGAATTTCACGGAACTAGGTGGGACGCATCCCACCTAGTTAACATGTTAGAGGAGGCCCTGTTAGGAGAGGGAAAACGAACTTGAAGGGAGTGTAACATAGTTCGATATAATTATACCGCTCGGCCCTCATCGTTAGAAAGGTAGTTAAACAACGTCGCGTGTCGCGTGAATCATGCCACCACTGCTGACGGCCGGCCGGATGCTTTTACCGTGTTATGGGTTACGGCCGAAACCTGAGCCATCGGCCGTCAACTGCTGCGAATGCTGTTATTAATGTCATGGTTTATGTTGGCTACCTGAGGCGATCGGAGCCGTACAGCGACGACTCTGCTTCCGGACTAGATAGGTTAGGAATGCCACTGTCGACTGCTGGCAGGAAGCGCTTATCTTTGTGTTATGGGTTGTGCCGGTACTCGAGCAGACGGCCACTGACCAAACGGCGCCCCTTTATCCGGAGTAGATAAGGGCGACATTCCGGTCTGCGCCCCCATCTGTACCTATGGCGATCGCCGTGGGCAGAGCCACCAGACCGGAAGCGGGTAGTGGCCGGCCATTATATATAGTCGGGAGTGACGGTCGATAGGACGTTAGGGAACAGAATAGATCGAGCTCTCTCGCAAGCCGGACCGCTGTCCGCGGTACTAACAGTCGCGTCTAAATTGACTGTTAGTACTTGTAAACTTTCGGCTATAAGGTTGCCTTGTATTCGTCCGCTGGCGCGAGTTTACTTTGCCGCTTCGTTAATCATTTCAAATATAACGCAAAGTCACGCTTGACTTTGGAACCGGAGTTATTGCAACGCGAGCCTACAAGACTTTTCACGAGCCAACGAGATCGACTACCCTACAGGAGCCACCTACCCCCTCCTCTAACGAAAAGTCCTGGGATGTCGACCACGTTTTTAGAGGGATTCATTTTTGCATTTAAATAATTCGTGAGAAACGTGTTTTTATCCGGAGGGGCCCAATGCTATCACCAAGGTTTCTAAACCATCTGATTTCAACCTCCTCTCTTCTATACAAAGGTTTTTTTTCTGGTAACATTTGATCAGTCAGCTAGCTCTGCTGTAATTGCACCTCCACAATTCACTCTAAAATGTAGAATTATATTATTTCAAGCATTTCAGTTCATGACACGCGGTCGCCACCACCACGTTCGTGCACTCAGTGGCGTCGCCACGAAATTCTTCGACGGGGGCAAGGTCGAAACTCGAAAGAGGGCCTCCTGCTCCCCGAAAGGGGGCCTCCATTGTGTTAGGGTCTCATATTGTTTTTAGGCTCTTACAATGGTTCGAGAATGGGGAACATGGTTTCATATTTGTGTTTTGTTCGTTCTTGGCATGGTGCATAATTTACTCAAAACGCAATAGCACTAATCATTTTCGCTGAAAACTGGTCCATACCAGGGTATAAATAAGTAATATTTGGATAAATACCTAAGTGCCAAAACAATCCAACGTCTCAATGTTTTATCAACCAGAAGAAACTTCCAGCTGGTCTCTAGATTGCAGGAAGCTGGCGGGGCTGTTGCTGAGCATATCTTACAGATATCTGCCATTTATCAGCCCACTTTTAAGTCCTCCAAGTCCAACTGAATATAGCTAGATTCATCACTACTGTTATTTATTCCCACCAGCTTGATGTCATAAGCAAAGCTTGAACGATCATTTGCCAGTCCTAGTACGACAATTTCGCAAAGGTGACAACGAGAAGTGGGTTGCATTGGTTTTCTGAGCGCCATCTTGGGAATTTGTTTATTTTTATAACATTTGGTGCTGGCTGCAAGGCAACTGTCACACGAGCTAAAATATATCATCAGCGAATATATTCACGGCAAGAACAAGCATTGAACAGCAATGCATAAATGACAATGCAACAATGCAATAATGGCAGTACATACATAATGCAAAACCTTCAAATTCCACGCCGTCACGCCCATGGTTTTCGCTGTGCTGTACCGTTTTGTAAATGACGTTGAGAAGGTATGGAAGCTGGAAAGCTCTTATCATGCAGGCTGTAATAACAGAAAAGAAGTTTGTTGGAAGAAAATACATTTAAAAACATCATTCATCCCATTTTATATGGGGCATGGATGTTGTTTTGTATGCTTGTGAGGGGTAACTTGTCCCCTCAATGTTGGCTTTGCCTCATGGGCGTATGTTTCGGAAAATTATTGATGGACCAGTAGAGTGCCTATATTTGCGTCAAGCAGGAGGGAGCAAACAGATTTGCAGGGGGGGGGGGGACACCTACGCCCATTAAAAAGTCCTTGGATTTCGACCGCTATTTTGTCACAGGGGACCTCGCGAATTTATATAATTAGTGATCAACTAAATTGTCCTGTGGAGGGGCCTAATCTGCTACTATGGTTTCTGATTGGCCGGATTTCAACCCTAACTCCAACACCCAGTTCTAAGGTTTTCTTTTGGTATCCCTTAACAAGTCACCTCACACTGCTGAAATTACACTTATAACACAAAAACCGGATCGGTATCCAAAAAAAAATCAAGCTGAAGCCCTCCAAAAAAAGGAGGGATTCCAACAAATAAATGTCCGGGTCCGTCGTTAGTTTCCTACTTCCCACATTTTCTGGTAGTTATGAAATGCGGATTCCGCTGAGCTTTGATGCACTTCATATCTTTGCTGCTATCCTCCCAGATTGGCTACCGAACCGAGGCCCTGCCTCAGCGTTCTTTTTTGGACCCGTTGCGTCTTTCTTGGTCTATGATTGTGTATTATGGCTCCAATCCATTTTTGTTAGGGGCCTAAACATTCTCGAACCCCCTGCTCGTTTTAGGGTTTGTTGCATTTTGTGCACCGATGATTTTTTTTTACGTGTCCCGTCGGCCTCCTTGCCCGCCTTTTTTGCTGTGCATTTCCGGATAGGGGCCTTCTCAAATTGCAGGGGTGAGGGTGGCGCCCCCCCCCCCCCCCCCCAAGTCTCACGGCAGGGGGGGGGCGATTGCCCCCCGCATGCACGTGTACTTTGCGCATTCGGCACATTCGCCACACTTCGTGCGATTCTACGGTGTCCGCTAGACTCCTAAAGGCCTGCTTACACTTGGCAGAATTCCAACAGAATCTTGCCTGGGCAAACCCGACGTTCGCGACGTCGACGGCAGAAATTGGCGGGCCGCGGCAGAATCGGACGTCACGTTCCATTCTCCCAACGTCATACTAGCAGGCTGACGTCACCAATCCAATGCGACATGAAGCGTCTCGGGTGCTTGTTTACTGCGCCACAAATTATCCACTGCAGTACTCATTGACTTCTATGTATAACTAGACGGCCGACTCGCCGCCCGCCGCACGCTCCGCGCCCTATTCCGGCCGTTCCCAGCTGGAGGCGACCAAGCGGCGGTATATGGGCAAAAGATCGGGTGCGCCGCCCGCTCCCATGCATTTTGGCTCTGGAATGGAATGTTGTAAAACGAAAAGTTGTTCATATATTTTTTGATAAAAAGTAGTGCAAAATGATGCTGTGTTCATGGTGAGCAGATTGAAAGAGGGGAAACACCTTGTAAAATATTGTAATTTATATTTGGAGGTCTAACTTGTATCATCGTTTTGCCAACTTTGTGTGGTATTCGGCATGTGAATTACCATGTAATTAATACCGGATACCCGATAAACGCTAGCGAAGTAGCGCTGGGAATGTTTGTAGTTGACAGCATATGTGTACTGTGTGTGCATCCCATATCCTAATCAGGGGCAGATCCAGGAATTGTCATGGGGGAGGGGTATTTGTCTGGGGGCACCATTTCTTAGGAGGTGCACCCTGCGAAAATATCTGGAGGGGCGCCTTCGGCCGAAAATCCGATTAGCGGGGGATGGGGCGTGCACTTCAGCACACTGAAGGGGTGCTTCTGGCTAAAAATATGAGGAGCACTCGAGTCTTCCCGAAGGGACACAGGTTCAAAATTCCATAGGGACATGTCCATGAATCCGCCGACCATCCCTGAATCAGCACGACCATCCTGCAGGGCACGGGTTGGCGCTCAGGCAGGGATGTTGCTTTATATACTTTCGAGGGGGCAAGTGCCCCATCAATGTTGGCATTGCCCCCGCGTCAATAATTTCAACCTTTAACATGGGACCCTATGGAGTGTGCTCCCCCAATCAATTTGGGCCTACCCATTGCCTTCATGTATTTTGCCCCCCCCCCCCCCCGCCCGAATCATTTTCAGAAATCAACATCCGTGCGCTCAGGACTTCCTCTTTAATTGTAGTTATTTATATCAGCCCGGGACCTCTTCCAAGGGCGTAGCCAAGATGACAGGCGCGGATCCAGGATTTCTTCTTCATGGAAGGGGCACGTCTGGAGATACTTGATGAGCCCTCAGGGGTGTCTTTCAGCTGAAAATTTCGAGAGGGGCGCACTCGAGGGTCTTGGAAAAGGGACTTCGGCTAAACATTCAGGGGAATGCATTCAATCATTGTAAGGGGAACATTTTCATCTCATCTAGAAATGGTTGCACCCGAGCCTCACTGTAGGACCACTTTTCCTGGTAAGATGGGCGCCACCTTGCCATGAGCGGGCACATGTACCCCGTGCCCTCTGCATTAAGCCTCTGCTTGCGAAGTGACGCTGGGGATGTTTGTAGTTGACAGCCTATGTGTACTGTGTGTACATCTTATATCCTAATCAGGGGCGGATTCAGAAATTGGCATGGGGAGTGGTATTTGCCTGGGGCGTCATTTCTTAGAAGGTGCACCTTGCGAAAATACCTGAAGAGGCGCCTTCGGCCAAAATCCGTTTAGCTGGGGGGGGGGGTCATGCACTTGAGCACACCGAAGAGGTGCTTCTGGTTGAAAAATATGAGGGGGAGCACTCGAGCCTTCTCGGAGGTCCGCGGGTTCAATATTCCATGGGGGCATATGTACCTGAATTCGCCTCTGGCACGACCATCCTGCAGGGCACGGGTTGACGGTCAGGACTTCCTCTTTAATTGTTATTTCTATCAGTTTTGGGCCCTTTCCAAGGGCGTAGCCAACTGGACAGGCGCAGGTCCAGGATTTTTCATGCAATGAAGGCATGTCTGGAGCCACTGTACGAGCTCCCAGGGGCGTCCTCGGCTGAACATTTCGAGAGGAGCGCACTCGAGTGTCTTGGAAGGGAGATTTCGGCTGAAAATGCAAGGGGTGCACTCAATAATTATAATGGGCACATTTTCGTCTCGAGGGCCACCTTTAGCTGACAAATTCGAAAGCGGGGCACTCGAGTCACCCTGGATGTTCACTTTTCCTGGTGAGATGGGCGCCACCTTGCCATGAGCGGGCACATATACCCCGTGCCCTCTATATCCGTCTCTGCAAGGGGATGAAAGGCAGGGACGCGGCAGGTCGGAGTACATGCTTAATGGGGAATAGATGATGTCGTTCTTGCTCCCATTGCTTCTGTAGATAGGTGCTAGCATCAGTGAAGATTCTAAAGATCATCACAGAGGAACATGAAAAGACCCTGGTGTGGCAAGATGAACTTGCTGTGGCCAGCGCATCCAATGTTTCCCTAGCAGAGTACAGGAAACTGAAGTGACGGAAAATATTCATTCCTACCAGAATGAGGGATAAGGGTGCAGGAATCAAGCGGGGTTTGATTGGTTGGGGGGTGGGGTAATGAACCTAACTTTGAACAAGTTAATCATAACCGTATGCGTGTTGCATAGAAAGAATCGACTTCCCAAAATTATTTGTTTTTCCAAGCCAAATTCTGAGTTCATTAATTTCATACAACAACGAAGGCTTAATGTTAAGCTTGTCAATTGGTGCTGCATTAGCAACACCAAAACTCCACCAAGTTCGACCCCTGAGCAGACTCTATTTGGTAGCATAGGCCTGCTTGCCCCCTCCCCCTCCCACACACACACACACAAAACACATGAATTAGGTATGCCACCTTTTGCATTTTGATTTATTTGGATTGCAGTGCGGGGCAGGGCCTAAATATATTTCACTAGGTGGGATTTCTTGCTTCTACCTAATCAGCCCAATATGGCGTTATGCATAACAGCAGCCGCCGTCGTGAGGCGACGATAAACGGGCATCGCATTCTGAAGGAAAAAAGTGAAGAATCAGGCGAAGACCGTTAAATATGTGGGAAAATAAGGCACTCCACGCTGTTGTTGCTAATGCGAGACCTGCAATCAAGGTCCAGCAGTCAGGTAAAGACCAGAAAGTTCCAGCAGTCAGGTAAAGACCAGAAAGGTCCAGCAGTCAGGTAAAGACCAGAAAGAAAAACAAACTATTTAGCTGCGGACAACAACCAAGAAAAGAAGACCCATTGCGGAAAATAAAGGGGCCTTAATACATCTCTAATGGAGGCATGAAGTTTATTAGTTTGTGTAAAAATACTACTACTCCATGGACAATTGTTTCTTTCTGTTATCCGCTACGTTCAGATAACGTTCAATGGAGAAGGTGTTTATGATAATGGTGCGGCCAACATGGTCGCGGCTCTTCGACGCCGTCGTACTTTCTCAAAATGAGGCGTGAATACCAGTAAGAAAAAAGTAAGTGTAAGATTTGGAGACAGGGGAAGGACTAGCAACATGCCTGACCAGGTATGCACAACACACAGAATCCTACAAATGATTTTTCTTTCGTTTTGCTTAACCCGTGTCACCCGGGTCCAAGTCGAAGCAACTGACACCGCTGGAGCCGCCGTCATGACAGCTATCGCTGGACCGTCTGTTTCGCCATCGCTGGAGCGTCCGTAGCTGCTGGAGCAACTGTGATCAGGCCACTGTGGCATCAGGTGTGGCCGCTTGTGCGGTCGTCACCGCCAGGGCGGCTGTGGCCACAGGGGCGGCCGTCGCCGCTGAGGTGGCTGTGGGTGACCTTCAGTCCTTGTGCGGTCGTCACCGCCAGGGCGGCTGTGGCCACAGGGGCGGCCGTCGTCCCTGAGGTGGTTGTAGGTGACCTTCAGTCCTTGGCAGCATTTATGGCTCGCAAGAATATCCGATCTCCGAAGCTGGCCCTCAGTATTCCTCGCACCCATCGCCGATTCTCAGGGGCTCTCTTGGCTCTCAGGGGACCCCGGTCCCTCAGGTGCCCATCCCAAAGCTCAGGGGCATCCCAGTCCAGTCCTCTCTGGCTCTCAGGGGGCCTATTCACCCGGCAGGAGCCCTCTCCAACTTGCATAGGCCATCCCCAGTCCTCGACAAACCTGTCTACCTTTCAGAGGAATCCTGCAGTCCCGAGACAGTCTCGAGGGCCGCGGTGCTCAGTCGGTAGAGTGTCGGACTCTTGATCGCAAGATTGTGGGTTCAAATCTTGCAACCGGCGGTGTTACCGTGTCCACCCGCGACCAACCGGCGTGAGAGGTTGGCGACACTATATGACCTAGCGGTTGAATGCGTCGTAAAAGAACCCAAGGTTCTTCTTCCGAGATAGCCTCACATTTTCCAGCAAACATCGCCAGCTCTCGGAACTCGTATTAGTTCTTAGATGGCTCTCTTCATCCAGCAGTGTTCCTCCCAAGCATCAGAAGCATCATAGTCCGGTCCGCTCTAGCTCTCGGGGGACCTCCCTAGTCCTCGGCAGTCTCTCGGACTAGCAAGAACATTCTAGCTCTGGAACTGGCTCTCAGTATTCCTCACAATCATCGCTCGTCCCTGGGGACACTCTGTGGATCTCAAGAGGTCCTGTTCTTCTCATAGGGACCACCTCAAAGCCTCTTCAGCATCCCAGTCCAGACCCTTCTAGCGCTCAGTGACCATTTTCAATTGTCAGGGATCCTCTCCAGCTGTTAGGGGCCCTTTCCAGTCCTTGGCTGTCTTTCTAGCTTCAAGGGTGTTCTAGCTCTGACGCTGGCCCTCGGTATTCCTCACAACCATTGTTAGCCTAAGGAACTCTACTTAGTTCTCAGGGGGCTCTGTCAACCCTTAAGGACCCTCTTAAGCTGCTAGGGTCCTTTCCTAGTTATCGATAGCTCTTGTGGGTTCAAGCGCATTTTAAGTCTGAGGCTGGCGCTTGGTTATCCTCACATCAACCGCCAGCCAACAGTGATTTTTTATATCTCAGGGGACCTTGTTCATCCATTATGGACCGCTCTCAATCTCAGAAGAATTACAGTCCAGTACTCTCCGACTCTCACGAGATCCTCTTCATCCCTCAGGGCCCTCTTCGGCTTTTAGGGGCACAACACAGTCCTCAATTGTCCTGTCTAGTTCTCATCTCGGGAGCACCTCAGATCTGAGATGGACCATCATTAGTCCTCTTCAACTCTTAGGGGTCCTGTTCATCCCCCAGGGACCCATTGAAACACAAAGAGCATCTCAGCCCTCTCTGGTCCTCAGGTTCCCTGTGTATTCCTCAGCTGTTCGCCGCCCATTCCAGTTAAGACTGCTCATTCCAGCTGATATGGCCATTCCAGCTCTCAGGCTGGTACTCTCTTGTCTTCACGGTCCTTGCCGGGGTGAATGTTTTCAAGTCTCAAGGGCCCTTTCCACACAAGCTGCTAGATGAGTTGAAAAAAATCATCGGTTATAGCTCTGCCACTGAGGGCGGTCGTCTAGGGATTCCATCGGCCGGGTGCCCCTTCACCCCTTTGAAACTCCACTACTTTTTAGCAGCCCGTGGCATCTCCATGGGCTTTGAGGCCTTTTACTTACCACCGGGAACCCTGCTTCAACGAACATAATAAACACTGGGTGGACTCACCAGTCACATGACTAGGCGAAGCTCTCTACCAGACAACCACAAGTTACGTGACCAGGCTCGTCAATAACGTGTGCGATGAGGCGGGGCGTCAGAGCTCACTCAAGCCTGACGAAAGGCAGAGCTCATGGTGCGTCAGAGCTCACTCAAGCCTGACGAGAAACGAAACTAAACATGCGGAAATGGTCACGAGCGACGACGTAGCTGATGCGATAACTGAAGAGTCAGTTGCTATGATGATGACGCCCTGCCCCCGCGGTACTCTACCGCCAAAAACGACCATCAACCGCGTCCTCCCTCGCCACGTGCTGGGCTTCAGTGCACGTGGCGGTAGTTTTCGCCACTGGTGGACCGAGCCCGCGACACGTGCTGGGCCTTAGTGCACGTGGCGGCAGTATTCGCCACTGCGGGACCCATGGCCCGCGGCCCGCGGACCATGGGTCCGGCTAGATAGGCTAGGGCTGGGCCGAAGTTCTCTGGCAGTGCGAAGCGACCTCTGAGTGGAAGAGACCCTGGAAAAACGTGGATTCGGAAATATATTATGCAGGCATATCATGAGAAGCCGGTATACGAATGTATTCCATGCGGTCTGGATTTATATTGTACCGTATATTTATAGATATATTATATTTATATATATATATATATATATATATAGATAGATTATATACCGTATATTTATAGATATATTTATGTTATACCGGTCTATTATACCGTATGCCAATAATACTGACATGGTATGGTGATCCAATAATACTGACATGGTATGGTATGACAATAATACTGACATGGTATGGTAGGACAATAATACTGACATGGTGTGGTAGGACAATAATACTGACATGATATGGGAGGTCGAAGTTTATTATGTGGTATTTTATGGCTGCTTCATGCTTTTTCACCAGAACACGCGAGGTGACAAAAATGTGCAATTAAGTAAACAATTGTTTACATAAATGAGGAATGTGATCAACTTGCCCACCACTAGGATCAACTTACGCCACGCCTGCGGTAAGTTCAGACAAGGGCGATACTTCAGAAAACGTTAAAATATCACTGTTTTAGAAATGCTCGAGACAAATATTTATGTGACTGATTTGTGCCCACGTGATCACCCTTTGAAAATACGGGCGCACATGATCAACCTGTCTCACCACAAGAGCTCAAGGCCTCAGGAAGTAAACATTGGCTCAGCTTACCTCCACTTCCCCTGCTGCCCCAGGCTACTGCACTTGCAAGCAATATCCCAAAAACATACGTTCAGTATTACGCTGCCATTTGGGAAGAACAAATACAAATATCTGATACACTCAGTCTTGAAAAGAAAACTACAAAACACAGTAGTAGTAAGACTTGATTTTGATCACTATTTTGAACATCATCTGGAAGACGAAGAGTGGAATTTGGAGGTGAAACGTTGTAAACGCTGTAAGATACACAATATATACGATACTATGCGATACTATGCCATACCATGCTATGCTATGCTCTACTCTACTATCCTATGCTATGATTTACTATGCTATGCTATGCTATGCTATACTGTGCTTTTATACAAGCACGCACTCGGCTTAACATCTTCAAGATAAATCACAGATTTATTTTCAGCAATCCGTAAAATATAACAAAATACCTCGTTTGCGTTTGATCCTCTCATGCTTGATTCGAAGTTAAACAGTACGAAGTCTCGTGATACTTTTCGCTTGTCAATTAATTTTGAGACATGTGACAAAATGTATGTCTTTATTGTCTGCAATGAACCAGAAGATCGATTCCCAATGTATTGCCAAATAGGGTCTGGGCTCGATATTTACCACAATATTGGTTGCTTGGGATATTTTCCCGTCATTATGCTGCTCTTTATTATGCAGGGTATCTCGAACTCACGACTTCTAAAGGCAGAAGTTAGAATCAGAGTCCAAATCATAAGTGAAAAGCAGGCGACAGAGGTCACAGTCACAGACGAAATGTCAGAATTAGGATAAGCGGTCACTGCCAAGGATCAGAGTTCACGGACCAGAGTAAAAGGTCAGACTGACGGGTCAGACGTCGTAGCCGAGAGTCGTGACAGCCCATGCAGCGACTCATGCACTGCGCGGCACGTGTCGACGTCCGGACTGCACGAGCGTGACGGCAATGCCGAGGTCACGTGACAACACTGACGAGGGCTCCTCTGACACGGCGGATCCGTACGCGAATCGGCGGCGCGCTTTCTCCGCGCGCCGCGCGTCACTGCATCTCCGGCCATATCGCACACAGCTGATCACGAACTGTCACGGCTGGTCACCAACGGTCACGGCTGGTTACCAACGGTCACGGCTGGTCACGAACGGTCACTGCTGGTCACCAACGGTCACGGCTGGTCACGAACGGTCACGGCTGGTCACCAACGGTCACGGCTAGTTACCAACGGTCACGGCTGGTCACTGGCGGACCTCACGGCTGGTCACTGACGGACCTCACGGCTGGTCACTGACGGACCTCACGGCTGGTCACTGGCGGACCTCACGGCTGGTCACTGGCAGATCTCACGGCTGGTCACTGGCAGACCTCACGGCTGGTCACTGGCAGACCTCACGGCTGGTCACTGGCAGACCTCACGGCTGGTCACTGGCAGACCTCACGGCTGGTCACTGGCAGACCTCACGGCTGGTCACTGGCGGACCTCACGGCTGGTCACGGCTTCCGTGGACGTCAATCACCACGTCACTCACGGACAATTCGGCGCTTAGGCAGGCTGTCACTGGCGTGCTAATCACTGGCGACATTTGTGCGTGAGACTGGACTGACTGCTCTGACCGTGCGTGCTGACTTCTGATGATACTTGCTGACTTCTGATCGTACCTGCTGACTTCTCGTCGGACCGGCTGACTCTGTCCGTGTGTAGCTGCCCACTGGCTAACCGTTACACGTGCCGCTGGTGTGTCCGTGTGTAGCTGCCCACTGGCTAACCGTTACACGTGCCGCTGGTGTGTCCGTGTGTAGCTGCCCACTGGCTAACCGTTAACGTGGCGTCGTGCACTGGCTAACCGTTACACGTGCCGCTGGTGTGTCCGTGTGTAGCTGCCCACTGGCCAACCGTTACACGTGCCGCTGGTGTGTCCGTGTGTAGCTGCCCACTGGCCAACCGTTACACGTGCCGCTGGTGTGTCCGTGTGTAGCTGCCCACTGGCTAACCGTTACACGTGCCGCTGGTGTGTCCGTGTGTAGCTGCCCACTGGCTAACCGTTACACGTGCCGCTGGTGTGTCCGTGTGTAGCTGCCCACTGGCCAACCGTTACACGTGCCGCTGGTGTGAACAATTATTATGTGTGCCTGAGACAGCCCTTATTTGCTGATAAACTTTTTTTAAGCTCGTCAATAGGCTGTAGTACCCACAAGTCCACTATGGATGTCCTGAATATACGTCTTTCTCTTTGCGGTTCTACGATTGGAAGTGCAGTTGGGTGCATGGGTGGCACGTGGCTCTGCCAAAAGTATGCCGTGGCAATGGCAATGGCAACGAGTGACGAGTCTTGCACGTGCGCGTGAGCACATCCCCGGACCGTTGACGGTCTGCGAAATGCCATTGTCGCCGATCTCTGCGAACGTGGCGTTGACACGCGTAGTGCAGTCAGAGCCCTCAGAGACCGACAGCTCCTGCTGGCAGATCAGATTGACACGCGTAGTGCAATAAGAGCCCTCAGAGACCGACAGCCCCTGCTGGCAGATCAGATTGACACGCGTAGTGCAGTCAGAGCCCTCAGAGACCGACAGCCCCTGCTGGCATATCAGATTGACACGCGTAGTGCAGTCAGAGCCCTCAGAGGCCGACAGCTCCTGCTGGCAGATCAGATTGACACGCGTAGTGCAGTCAGAGCCCTCCGAGCCCGACAGCCCCTGCTGGCATATCAGATTGACACGCGTAGTGTAGTCAGAGCCCTCAGAGGCCAACAGCTCCCGCTGGCAGATCAGATTGACACGCGTAGTGTAGTCAGAGCACTCCGGGGCCGACAGCTCCTGCTGGCAGATCAGATTGACACGCGTAGTGTAGTCAGAGCCCTCAGAGACCGACAGCTCCTCCTGGCAGATCAGATTGACACGCGTAGTGCAGTCAGAGCCCTCCGAGCCCGACAGCTCCTGCTGGCAGATCAGATTGACACGCGTAGTGCAGTCAGAGCCCTCAGAGACCGACAGCCCCTGCTGGCAGATCAGATTGACACGCGTAGTGCAGTCAGAGCCCTCCGAGCACGATAGCTCCTGCTGGCAGATCAGATTGACACGCGTTGTGCAGTCAGAGCCCTCAGAGACCGACAGCTCCTGCTGGCAGATCAGATTGACACGCGTAGTGCAGTCAGAGCCCTCCGAGGCCGACAGCTCCTGCTGGCAGATCAGATTGACACGCGTAGTGCAGTCAGAGCCCTCCGAGCCCGACAGCTCCTGCTGGCAGATCAGATTGACACGCGTAGTGCAGTCAGAGCCCTCAGAGACCGACAGCTCCTGCTGGCAGATCAGATTGACACGCGTAGTGCAGTCCGAGGCCGACAGCTCCTGCTGGCAGATCAGATTGCTCAATGCGGAAGTTGCGGCACGCGTTTCGCGCCACCAGCATGACGTCACGAAGTCGATTACTCCACTTACTCGCCTGTGAATGACGAACGGGCGGCCAGGCGGAGGCGGCCAGGCGTAGGCGCCGATGGTTTCGTGTCCGTCGATGCTGCGTATCGGCAGACTGCGCGATGGGGAGTGGGAGGGGCGGCTGCAGCTCTGCGTTGACGAAACTTGGGGCTGCCGCTGCCGACGAATCTCACCGGTGCACGGCTCGGTGCTTGGTCGACCCGATCGAGCCGGCCGAATGGAAAGTGAGCCCAGCCCGCCCGAGCAGTGGCGTTGCATCGGCGAGGGAGACAGTGGTGCCGCTAGTGCGAGACGGTGGCGGCGTAGGGTGCGCAGTAGTCGTGGCCTGAGTGCGGCTAGGAGCGGCGCCAAGCGTGCTCCAGCACAGCCGAGACAGCGGCACCAAGCGTGCTCCACCACAGCCGAGACAGCGGCTGGAAGCGGCACCAAGCGTGCTCCACCACAGCCGACACCGACAGCTGACGGCCGCAGACAGCTGACGGCCGCAGACAGCTGACGGCCGCAGACAGCTGACGGACACCGACAGCTGACGGCCGCAGACAGCTGACGGCCGCAGACAGCTGACGGCCGCAGACAGCTGACGGCCGCAGACAGCTGACGGCCGCAGACAGCTGACGGCCGCAGACAGCTGACGGCCGCAGACACCAAACGTCCATGTGCGCGTAATGAAGGTGAGACCTGGGATATGGTAGGGTTGTGCGTTCGAAACACAGCCGGTCGCTCTTTTGTGGTGTTTTGTGGTGTTGTCTTTTGTGCGAATGATTCCTGGCGTGGTTCGGCACGGACCGGGTTCGTCACGAGGAGTGTAAGACCTAATTAAGTTCACTTTGAAGTAGTTTATTTACGGGGAACGCCCAGCATTTCACGTAAATAAACTACACAGCACTCACTTCTGCTCCTCACCACTCCTCTTCCACTCACTTCTGCTCCTCACCACTCCTCTTCCACTCACTTCTGCTCCTCACCACTCCTCTTCCACTCACTTCTGCTCCTCACCACTCCTCTTCCACTCACTTCTGCCTCACCACCCTCTCCACTCACTTCTGCTCCTCACCACCCTCTTCCACCACTTCTGCCTCACCACCCTCTTCCACTCACTCTGTCCTCACCACCCCTTCCACTCACTTCGCCTCATCCCTCTTCCACTCACTTTTGCTCCTCACCACTCCTATTCCACTCACTTCTGCTCCTCACCACTACTACGCCTCTGGTATTCACTAACCAGAACTCCCGTAATACGCTCTTAATAATCAGAAGCTTGTCGCGCAAATCCCGGCACGTGAGGAGGTGGTGGAGTGGCTCGGCAGCGACTGTGTGGACTGGGCAGTCCCCTGTATGACGTCTGGATGTGACGCTGGTTCCAATCCCAGAACAGGCGGCCGAATGTCGACTGTGTGGACTGGATAGTCCTCCTGTATGACGTCTGGATGTGACGCTGGTTCCAATCCCAGAACAGGGGGCCGAGTGTCGACTCGGTTCAAGTGGTCAGAAACCAGAAATTTAACTTTTTCGAAACCAATAGTAATCTAAAACTAATGCAAACAATCACGAACTGATTTGCTCTCACTTATTTGACCTGAAAGAGCCCTGAAAGAGCTACCGGAGAACCAGGGTCAATGAACTTCAAAGTTAATTGATCGCGTCCATAGACATTCAGTTCACATTATGTTCATGAATCTCTCCGCATTAACGTTGAGTTAATGGACAGTGGATGTTTACTCGTCCACTAATATTTGCTTTCCTTAAGACAATGAGTGGCGAGACCACAAGTGTGCTAGGACACCATCCCTTACACAATCGAAATGCAGATTAATCCAAATAATTAACAGCAACACAAAGCAGAACATCAATGGGAAGCATTAATATCAACATAAGGGTCGATGCAACCGATGTTGCGACGTTACGACGTTACGACGTTAATATGTTGCAACGCTACGACGTTACGACGCCACGACACTAGTACGTTACGACGACACAACGCTACGACGCTACGACGTTACGACGCTACGACGTTACGACGTTATGATGTTAAGACGCTACGACGTTACGACACTAGTACGTTACGACGCCACGACGTTACGACGCCACGACGCTACGACGCCACGACGTTACGACGCTACGACGCTACGACGTTACGACGTTATAATGTTAAGACGCTACGATGCTACGACGTTACGGCGCTACAACGCTGCGACGATGCGATGTTACGCCGTTACGACGCTATGATGTTACGATTCTGAGTGGCACGAATTCACATGTAGTCGGCGTCCCCCGGTGTTGGCTAATGCATTGTTGGCGCTCATCGAAGCCCGTCCCCGAAGCCTGGCTGGCGTATCGAACCTGATTGGCCGACCGGGCCGGAATCATGGTAACCATGGTAACCATGGTAACCATGGTCACGGCCAGTCAGCCAAGTCAAGCCAAGCCTCCGCACTTCACGACACACTCAGCTGTTGTACGTTTCCAAAATGATTGGGAGTGGCCGGACGGGGTGGAAGTAGGCTGGCAAGCCAATCTTTCCAGTCAAAGCCCTTATGTTCAATGCTGAGTATCAACTATATTACAGGGGGGGAGAGATAAAAGTGTGGAAACGTTCGCCCCTGGAAACACCGCAACCCCAGCTGTAGGATCAGGTTCCTGCATGCAACGTACGAAGTCTCTGACAGCACATGGCATTCATGGTGGTGCACATAGCGTGCTGCCCTGTGCCACTGACACATGTGAGGTCGTGTGTCAGGTGACACCAGCACGGTGATGCACATAGCGTGCTGCCCTGTGCCACTGACACACGTGAGGTCTTGTGTCAGGTGACACCAGCATGGTGGCTGTGCCACTGACACACGTGAGGTCTTGTATCAGGTGACACCAGCACGGTGGTGCACATAGCGTGCTGCCCTGTGCCACTGACACACGTGAGGTCTTGTGTCAGGTGACACCAGCACGGTGGTGCACATAGCGTGCTGCCCTGTGCCACTGACACACGTGAGGTCTTGTGTCAGGTGACACCAGCACGGTGATGCACATAGCGTGCTGCCCTGTGCCACTGACACACGTGAGGTCTTGTGTCAGGTGACACCAGCACGGTGGTGCACATAGCGTGCTGCCCTGTGCCACTGACACACGTGAGGTCTTGTGTCAGGTGACACCAGCACGGTGATGCACATAGCGTGCTGCCCTGTGCCACTGACACACGTGAGGTCTTGTGTCAGGTGACACCAGCACGGTGATGCACATAGCGTGCTGCCCTGTGCCACTGACACACGTGAGGTCTTGTGTCAGGTGACACCAGCACGGTGATGCACATAGCGTGCTGCCCTGTGCCACTGACACATGTGAGGTCGTGTGTCAGGTGACACCAGCACGGTGATGCACATAGCGTGCTGCCCTGTGCCACTGACACATGTGAGGTCGTGTGTCAGGTGACACCAGCACGGTGATGCACATAGCGTGCTGCCCTGTGCCACTGACACATGTGAGGTCGTGTGTCAGGTGACACCAGCACGGTGATGCACATAGCGTGCTGCCCTGTGCCACTGACACATGTGAGGTCGTGTGTCAGGTGACACCAGCACGGTGATGCACATAGCGTGCTGCCCTGTGCCACTGACACATGTGAGGTCGTGTGTCAGGTGACACCAGCACGGTGATGCACATAGCGTGCTGCGCTGTTCCACTGACACATGTGAGGTCTTGTGTCAGGTGACACCAGCACGGGTACCACTGTCACCGGGGCCATGTTTGAGCATGCTAAGTGGGAGAAAATCTACCCTGAATCATCCAAGTACCGCTCCCCAACTCTTAGATGATATACTGTAGATGACATGCTGTAAGTTATATATTGTAGATGATATACTGTATATCACATACTGTATATGATATGCTGTAGATGGTACATTGTAGATGACATGCTGTGGATAACATACTGTAGATGACATACCGTAGATGACAAACTGTATATGATAGGCTGTAGATGACATGCTGTAGATGGCATGCTGTAGATGACATACCGTAGACGACTTACTGTAGATGATATACTGGATATTACATACTGTAGATTATATACTGTATATGACATACTGTATATGGTATACTGTTTTCCCATTGACCGGAAGTGACGGTGGCGGTGATTTTCCCATTGACCAGAAGTGACGGAAGCGGTGATTTCACCCAGAGTAAGTTGCACTTGGTCGATGACTTTTGACTGAATTTACTGAACCTTGGATAATTTCTGCTCCGTACACGTAATAACACAGAATGCTCAATCGGCTGCCGGCACTGCTGAATAGACCAGAGAAGGACATGCAACATGACCAAATACTATTAGTCGGTATAAATGAAAAGGTCTAACTGGCTGATGCTGCCTACAAATGCTGAATATGCACAGATGCTGGACTGGTGGGAGCATGTTGCGCAAATGAATTCCATAATTGCTTTCAGTTGTTGCTTTCGGTTTACAATCGCTTTTTGCACCCAAGAAAGAAAGCATTTAGGAAGCTGGAAACCTCACATGGGGGGTGAGGAAGGGGGTAGGCTATTATACAGCGAACACAGTACGGCATTAGACTCTTGAACAGGACATTCATGTAGCATGGCGGGGCCGATCCGCCACGCTTTTGTGCTTCTTTCTGTAATATAACGCCAAATATTACGCAAATATAGACCAATGTATAGTTAACAGATTTGAATGTTCGGCTATCGCTTAACTGCCCTCTGACAGCCGCGGCAGCCATCTTCCAAGATGGCCGCCACTGGACACCCATCGGAGCAAAACATGTTTTTCTGGTCTTTTTAAATTTTTAGGGACCAAGGCATGCCAGATATCCTGATCAAAACTGCTAGTCACACGCAGAACAGTACGATTGATAATTAATATATATTTCACATCACAGTCTTTTGTCACCATCGGAATGTTCAGATGTTCAGCATCATAATGTTCAGTTCTGTGAGCACTCCCATCACAAGCACAAGGTGCTGTATTACTTAGTTCTGCCCTCCGGCACCTGCACCTCTTGATGCATCTATTTTGGAATCGCGTCAGATGAGCTCCTTGCAGACCTTTGACGCCTCAGGAAGAATTGACAAGTGGGGCTCGTACCGGCCATCGGTGGTGTTCACCCATCCTCAGTCGGTTGGTGGAAGCAGTGCCTATGCAGGGATCAGAGCCTGATCCCAGGCATGCCCGCCCTGGTGGAGGCTCGGCTGACATGTCACTCGAGGGCTCCTTTTGTGTGTGGGGGGGTGTGGGGGGAGGGAATGAACTGAACATTTCCTCCTTCGCGAATGGTTTCTGGCGCGCCTTGTCGACATCTGTTGCTGTGCTGGTTCTGCCGTGGAGCAGGAGGACGAACCTCTCAATGGTCTGTATGTCGACATCTGTTGTTGTGCTGGTTCTGCCGTGGAGCAAGAGGACGAGCCTCTCAATGGTCTGTATGTCGACATCTGTTGCTGTGCTGGTTCTGCCGTGGAGCAGGAGGACGAACCTCTCGATGGTCTGCATGGCATCTTCACCAATGCGAGGTGCAGTGGGGAGGCCAATCAGGGTGTTAGTTGAGGAAGTGCTTTTCAGGTGCAAGCTCCGCTATGGCATCAAGCTACATCTGAAGCGAAGCTCGACGCAGAGAACGTACATAGACTATCGTGAGAACGTGCATAGACTATCGTGAGAACGTACATAGACTATCGTGAGAACGTACATAGACTATCGTGAGAACATACATAGAATATCGTGCACAATTCTAGCTCCAGAGTTGTTGTTCAGCACTAAAATTGGCGACAGTTTTCTCGTTCTCTCGTTCTCTCGTTCTCTCGTTATCTCGTTCTCTCGTTTCTTGCACCATTCTTGAAACTGCTTCTCATCCTCTGCATCACCCAGCTCCCCAAGGTAGCGGTCAAGGTAGGATTGGTACTGTTTGTTTGTTTGTTTGTTTATTGGGGTTTAGGGGCGCATCGACTGCAGTGGTCATGCAGCGCCCATAACATAGTCAATCATAAGGAATTATCTTAGCGAAAACTAGTCGAGACCGCTTAATATGCACTACATTATCGATTATCGAACCCATTGCGGTCTAGACGCACGATAGGACTATAAACAATTTACCATATACCAGACAAGGTATTAGTGAGACGCATATATTACAGAAAATTGATTTCGGAAAGGAAACGGAACAGCTGTTCTGATTGGACAAAGGGTGACTCGTCCCTCAGTAATTCCCGTAACGAGACTGAAGTGCGTCCAAAGTGACGTCTTCGCTCATGGGCAAGTCAGAAACACGCAAACAATATGTGTTGAGCTGATAGTGGAGCGTGACATCTTTGGCACAGTCGCCTTTGGTCGCCACTCAGGAGGCATTTATGGGTGATGTATGTGTGACCCATGCACAGGCAGCATAATACCATCTCATGGCGTCTAATTATATGTGATGATGTTATTCGAATTATACCACTCACCAAGACAGTGTTTGATTCTCCTCAACTTGTTGTCAGTCATAGACTCCCAGCTGTCTTGCCACTTCTTCAAAACCGCGCTCCTAATGCCTGGGAAGAAATGTCTCGCATGGAGAGGAAGACGTCGTGTTCGCTGACCATGATCAGCACGCTTCGCTGTAGCGTCAGCAGCCTTATTCCCACGGATTCCCACGTGGCTTGGAAGCCAACAGAATACCACCTTTTTATCTACCCTGTTCAGTGTCGTGAGTCTAGATAAGACGCTTCGCACCACTGGGTTGTATGAGTAAAACTCCCTTAGCGCCAATAGGCAGAGGTGAAGAAAAAACCTGCTACTCGGCCACGAGCGTGGGTGACAGATATTTGAAAAATAACTCAAGTTATGGGGACAACTTACTGTACCGTATTATCATTGAGTATGGATTATATTTATCATCAGGCCGTTTTGTTTCTTAACATACCCAGTCAATTTGTTTTTCCTAACCATCCAGACATATACGTACTCATCTTACCATGTTCTTATTGTTTGGCTGACTTTTGAGGTTTTAGGGGAGATATATCTTCACATGGTCAACTCCTGCCTATCCAACGCTGACGTTCCTAACTCCTGGAAACACTCCCTAGTACTTCCGATCTTCAAGTCTGGCGACCCTTCCAAAGCTTCCTCCTACCGTCCTATATCTTTGGTTCCAACGATTGCCAAAATTGTTGAGCGGGCTGTTCATCAGCAACTCTACGGCTACCTATCCCGCAACCACCTCCTAGCTCCCAATCAGCATGGTTTCCGTCCCTGCCACTCCACTGAAACCGCGCTGATAACCATAACTGACCACATCCTATCCGCCAACGACCGTGGGGATATATCTCTCCTATGCCTGCTCGATTTGAGTAAGTGTTTCGATGTGATAGACCATGCCAAATTACTCTCAAAATTGGGCGCTCATGGTATTGATACTTCTTGGTTTTCGGCTTATCTCAAGGATCATACCCAAAGCGTAAGAATCACAGACAGATTAGGCACTACCAAAACATCTTCTATGCTCCAAAACAACATAGGAATTTTTCAAGGCTCTTGTCTCGGCCCTCTCCTTTACAGCCTCTTTGCCAACGACCTCAGCCTCTTCGTTGAGGATGCTGTGGTTGTGCAGTACGCTGATGACACCCAAATTTTAGTTAGCGGCAAAAAATCCGAGATTTCATCTCTGAAATCACATCTCGAACACGTCTTAGCCTCTCTCGACATCTGGTTTTGCGCGAATGGGTTGAAAGTGAATGCTGATAATACCCAGCTACTTCTGTTGGGCAGCCAGCAAAATTTACGCAACATTTCGGACATCACAGTGAACTTCCGCGATCAAATCCTCCATACGTGCTCAGAAGCAAGGAATCTTGGTCTCATGTTCGATTGCAACCTCTCCTGGAACTCTCATGTCTCCCTCATCACTAGGCGCTGTTTTGGAATTATATGTGGTCTATCACATCTGAAGCACAACCTCCCGACGGGCGTCATTACAACGCTGTTCACTGCCCTGGTGATTTCCCAGGTTCGCTACTGTATTTCCATATATGGCAGCGGTACTCTCCAAAACATTTCCCGAATCCAAACATTCTAAATTTTGCCGCTAAAGTAATCTTCGGACGCAGGAAATTTGACCACGTTTCAGACCTGTTGGTGAGACTGGGGTGGCTGACAGCGAGTGAGTTGGCTAACTATCACTGTCTAACTGTCCTGCACAAGCTTCGTCGCTTTGGAGAGCCGGAACAGCTCGCTCTGACCTTTCATACTGTAGGCCAGGTCAGCCAGAGGCAGTCAGTATCTAGACATGCTGGCGATCTCTACCTGCCCAGATCTAGAACGGAAATGGGAAAAAGGCGGTTCCAAGTGAGAGCAGCTGCTCTTTATAACGTATTACCTCAGGACCTGAGAGAACTGCCAGTGTCACGGTTTGGTGAGGCGCTGAAACGGCATATCAGGCCATCTTGATGGATATGTTTGGCATGAGTTAGCTATTGCCTGGTGTTATGTGAGACTGGTGAGAATGTGAATTTGGAATGGTTGTCATCGCAGTGTTTTAACAAAATTGTATCCTACTCTTATCGTTTTATCTACAAGACGAGGAATCGTAATAGCCACGAATGTGTTGTGGAAGGTTCTAATAAATGTCTATGTCAATGTCTATGTCTATGTTGTTTCAGTACATGTATCAGAAGCGTACCGAAGCAATTTAGTAGCTATGATCGAGGGGACAGGTGGGGGGCTGAAAAAAAAACGCTACCACTCGAGGTAAAGTCCATAGGTTTTAACATTGCCGTGGTGAACCCTGTCACCTACGAACTGTCCCGTCCCCGTCCGGAGATTGAACCCGACGCAACAGTTCCGTTTTCCGACGCAGTTTGTGGCGCGTGGTACGGCTCACATTACAGGTAACGAGATATGGCTGACTTCACGTGAAAGCCCCAAATGTTGGCTATCCGTCGGGCACAATTTAGTTGCGGTCGGGTCAACGTGCTGCGCGTGCGCGTCACGGGGGTTCTGGGAGAACGGGTGTCCGGTGAATCACCGGCCGCCCATAGGAATAGCATATAAAACTGAGATTTTTCGTTCGGAAAATCACCCATTTTAGCGCTCCCCATCGGCCCGATTCAGACCGCCATATCTCGACAACCAATGGACCGATGGACACCAAACGAACACCACAGTGTTGCCACGACAATTGTCAACATCGCCGTGGCAACCATTTCCGAATCACCCGCCACGCGCACGCGAGGGATGTGTGGAAAGTGGAAGCGACGTTTTTGAGCGTTTTTCACGATTGTGTCTGGTTCTCGGAAACCGCTAAACTTGGCGACTTGTTGTCACTTTTACCTCTTGGCCCCATGTACCGGCTACAATTTTCCAATTGACTATCAGTGGCTGCAGTGTGTGCGGGCGCCGTCATCGTGACACGGGCTACACGTGCTTCGGTCTGTGAAAAAGGCTCCGCTTTCCACTGTCTCCACACCACTGTCGAATGACATTTCGCGGAGAAAGTTGTATACGCTGATAGCCACACTCTGTGTGATGCTCACAATTCGTTCGGATTTTACCCATCGCAAATACTTTGGTTGCAATCGTCGATGCCCGCAACAGTTACCAGGCATCACTTTCGGCAATCTCAAGCGGCGGACAGTGTCCTGTCACCGCTCAGAGATTGAATCCGACGCAACAGTTCCATTGTCCGGCGCAGTTTGTTTTCAAAGCTGGTTGTATGTATCTGCGTAATAAATATCAAGGCGCTATTGAAGCTGAACTTGTGTATGGTTGTGTATGGGGTGTTTCGTCTCTGCGAGTCAGGACAAGTATTGGAAACATGGCCTTGTCTTTGATGTTGGCCGCCCAGAATATTTTTTTCTCCGGGAAGTTATCCACCCCTTTTTCCAAAAAGATGAATTGAGTGACAATGACTGCGATCTCCTTGCTGTTTGGTCATGATCATGGGAACATGGAAACACGGAACATGACCGTGAAAAGTACGAAAAGAGTTTTTGATGACTTGGAATGCTACACAGTTTTCCTCTCATAATCCAGGATTCAGATTAAAAGAAAAGTCCTCAAAGTCCTCTGCTCTATACCAACATGTAATGCCACATAATTTTCCCCTCCAATTCCCGAATTCCAAGACATAAACCCAACCCTGGTCATACCTAACTGAAGTGACACTTTTCTAAGTTTCTCAGTTTGACACTTTTCTCATTTCTCAGTCTAACATTTAAACATCTAACATAACATTTCAGCCATTTTGCCACACCGCAGACTTCTGGAATCCTTATCATGAAAAAATGTTTGGTTCTTCCAATATGAGCCTTTATTTTAATAATTTCATGGAATTGTTTTCATGATATTTCATTGAAACAATTTCAATTTCATTGAAACCCATGGAAGTGAATTCCATGGGTTTGATTTATTTGTGTCAGGGCTCATGTTTTGTCATAAGCAGGACTTGTTGCATTGACCAAAATGTTATAAATTACTTGAAACCAATGCAAAATATGACCTATGACACTCTGTCCTTGATATTGGTGCTATATTGAATTTCTTATAGTACAAGGGAATTCAATTTGTATTGGTGACTTTCATTTTCAATGAGTCATTGTATTTGGAGAACAGCATGTTTTAATACCATGTTTATCAGCATGATTAAGATGATGTGACCACTGATTCCCCTCAGAAATGATTATTTTTAGTTGGAAAGCAAAATAATGCACTACTTTTTTTAAATACCTAAAATAACCTAGCCGGGTTTACCCTACCTCCTTTTCAATTGTTTCTTCAATATAGGCACAATTTGTGTGTTCAATAATACAAATGTTAAGAAACCTAACCCGGCCTTACCTGTTTTTAATTTTAAAAAAAAATATTATTTTTGTCTGACATCAAATGAGCATATTTTCACAATAAAAGCTAGCCTAACCTGTTGTTTTGCTTTGCGAAGTAAAATTTGTGTGCAACATATTGTGAGCACATTAAACCACAATAATACCATTATATTTATGGATACGCACAATAGAAGCAAGATTAGCTTATAGGGTGTGTTGTAATTTGACATATTAATTAATAATTGAAGATCATATATAATTGAACAAATTGAAGATCATATATAGACTAAAGCGTTCTTCTTTGTTCCATTTCAGCGGCATGGTCGATATTTCGCGCTCGCACACATGCGTAAGGGGTCTTACTGTGAGCCATCAACATGTGACAGCCTGGTGGTGTTCGATATTCTGTAGGTGACAGGCTGGACAATTTTTTCACCTCTGCCAATAGGCTACTTTAGGAAAGTCCTATATTGGCACGCGAAAGCCTAGCAACCTCGTCGTTTGCGATAACCTCGGTCACGAAAGCACCAGTACCTTTTGCTGCCCTGTATTTGCACTGCAGCAATCCACGATCACACGAGAACGACAGACACCGTACAGTACGTTCTCCTCTGACGGTAAGCCGTGATACTGCCTTTCCTATGAATTTAGAAGCCGAATTTAGTTGGGAAGCGCGCACGCGTAGCAGCGATCCGCTCGCTCAGAGTATTCAAGCCCGACTGTCTGGCGGCCGCACGGCCGCTAGCGACTTCGGGAGACACCCCGGTCGCGGATTGGTCGAGGGCGCAGAACCACCCCTTGACGTCACATCCATGTTCTCGAAGCTTCCATGGCCTTCTGGAAGGGAAGTTACTTCCATATAGTGAATGGTACTATATGATATTTACTGTACACTCTTTACAGCTACACTTACGGTATACTTTTACAATCGCAAGGCTTACAGGATTATACCAGTTACGATTACGGGACAGCCAAACGTATAACTTTATGTGAACACAGTTACATCTAGCATTAACGACGGCGACTGTACGCGCCGGTCGGATAGAGGCGGTCAAGGTACAACCATCGGCTGCACGGTATTGGGGTCACGTCTCTGGCGCCTGGCGGCCGGAGAGGGGAGGGGAAGGTACAATGTCCACTGACCGGCTCCGTTGGAGCGGTGGCTGCTGACGTAGGCAGCAGACAGGCCGACGCCAGTCTCGGAGCCGGAGACTTGTCGCGCCATGAACGAAGGGTATTGCTGAATTATATGGGATCAAGACGCTCAAAAACTAACTCTCTTACACTACTGAGCGAGTCGCGATATATCACATGTAGTTCACCATGTCCAATCTCAATAAAACTCAGGGCTTTGTTGATAGCGACTAGTTCAGATGTGTACACTGATGCATTCGCGGGAAGAGAAAACATTCAATTTGCGGTATTTGTTACAAAGGCGCTACCAACACTAGCGTCCGTCTTTGATCCATTCGTATATGTCAGAGTGTAGTTTCGGTATGACGATGTAAGTTTCTGTGCTCTTAGCTTGTGTTCTTGATGAATTGCATCACATTTCCTCAAAGATGTCAGCGACCCATCGACATTTGGAGTGGACAGTCTCCAGGGAGGAGTTTTTAACATTCCACACGCATCATGGATTAGTGCTGGAGGGTGAACAATACAGTTGCAGTGACTCCTGTGCTCTCCTGATGTGATGTGCTCTGTTGATGTGATGTGCTCTCCTGATGTGATGTGCTCTCCTGATGGGATGTGCTCTCCTGATGTGATGTGCTCTCCTGATGTAATGTGCTCTGCTGATGTGATGTGCTCTGTTGATGTGATGTGCTCTCCTGATGTGATGTGCTCTCCTGATGTGATGTGCTCTGCTGATGTGATGTGATCTGCTGATGTGATGTGCTCTCCTGATGTGATGTGCTCTGCTGATGTGATGTGCTCTCCTGATGTGATGTGTTCTCCTGATGTGATGTACTCTCCTGATGTAATGTGCTCTGCTGATGTGATGTGCTCTGTTGATGTGATGTGCTCTGCTGATGTGATGTGCTCTGCTGATGTGATGCAGCCCCCGGGTAGCAATTGCGCGATGACCCAACAACGAAATCTGTTCATGATATGGTAGGTGTTCTCTGTTCCAAGTTAGGTGCATTTATGACAAAAATGCACCATTGGTTTGAATATCTTAGCTAAACGGTCCCAATAACAAATACGATGATGCCGTTCACGTCAGACTGTCGCTCAGCCTCACCAGTGGCGACCCTGGCCGACCCTGGCTGACCCTGGGCGTCTTCAAGCTCGACTGCTGCAATCGCCTCTGTTTTCTACCGCACTCACCTGTAATTGTTACTTGTAGTCGGCGAAGGCTGATGACAATTCCGATATCTTATGCACATCAATCAACGACATACTCATTTTACGAAGCCGTTTATCTGCCAAGTGGGGAGGCGATGGTGCGCCAGCTTCCAGCTCATATCGGAAGGAGCAGGTTCTCCTCTTGGAGTCCAACTTGGCTGATCTGCAGCTGCGACAGTCGGAAGCCGAGGCTCATCCAGCCGTCAGCGTAGTGAGCCTCCAGGCTGGCCGGTGTCTCCAACTGCCGGCCCCGACCGTCTCCCGGTCGTCGGCAGCCGTCCACGCAGCCTGCCCGGCCTGAAGCTGAGCGTGGCGGCAAGTCCGACGCCGACGAGCGCGCCGGCAATGAGGAACACGACCGCATAGCCGGCTCGGCCCAGCACCAGGTCGGCCAGCAGCGAGGCCAGCGGCTTGACGACCGAGGCCGTCACGGATATGGCGCCGTACAGGTGGCCGGCGCTGGCCGGTCCGAACGTGTCCGCCACGCCGGCCACTACCACCACGAACGTGCCCGAGCAGCACAGATAGATGGCCCATATCCACACCAGGAACATGACGCCACCGCCCGCAGTCGTGGCCGGCAGGGTGAACAACAGCGTACAGAACCCACCGGAGAGGGCGGCCATGGCCGGCTTGAAGCCGACAGCGTCGCACAGAAAGCCCCAGGCGAAGCGGCCGAGCATGTTGAACACGGACGAACCGGAGCCGACGAGCTCCAGGAAGTGGTCGTCCTTGATGAGCGTCTGTCCGAAAGCTTTCCAAAGCGGGTTGATGATGATCACGCAGGAGCTGTTCAGGGCGTAGCCCAGCATAAGCTGGTACATTTCCAACGTGCGAAAGGACTGCCGGAGCGAAATCGATCCCGCTGAGTCGTGCGGTTCCCGGTCGGCGCATTCTCTGCCAGCGTCGCTGCCATTAGCACTATTGACATATGTGCCTTCGTGGAGAGGCGTTCTTGGTGGTATGTCATCGGTCGGTGTGTTCTCGTGTGCAACAGCAGTCACGATATGTACATTCGTGGGGGCCGGGTAGTTGGGAACGTCCAGAACTCCAACATGCTGCGCAGAAGTGCTGCACACACTCAGCACTTTGACCTTCCGCGAAATAGTTTCGCGAACTTCAGGAAATTCATCATCCATTGTCAGAGAGTCACGGACTTGCGGGACATTGATTTCCTGCCCAGGACCATTGCGAACTCCCCGAACTTCCACCTTCTGTGTAGAGGATTCGCTAGTTCCCATAACTTCAACCTTTTTCGAAGGCGAGTTGCGCACTGCAAGTGTTTTGACTTCTGATGCAGGAGGGTCGCGTCCTTCTAGAGCTTGTATCTCGCGTGCAGAAGGGTTGCGAACGCCAAAGAACCCAACCATCTGCAGGACGGCGGCAACACCAGCCTGGAGCTGGAACACGTGCGGCACCCGCCCCAGTAGCGCCGCGTCGTGGAAGAAGCCGTCGTCACCCGGCGATACATTATCCGGGTTGATGAAGCTGGTGTGCATCGTAGTGAGCAGGATGCCACTGAGCCCGCACCCGCCCACCACCACACCGGTGACCACGCCCCGATGGTGCGGGAACCACCGATATCCAGTCAGTAGCGGCACCATGTACATCAGACCGGCACCGAAGCCGTTCAATGCGCCGTACGTCACGGCCAGCCATCCGAGCGACGCGTTGACGGTGAGGCTGGACAGCGCCACCGACGCGGTGCTGACGACGCCGCCCAAGAGGATGGTGAAGCTCGGCCCCAGCCGGCGGTACAGCGCGCTGCTCGGCAGGTACATGAGCCCCTCGCACAGACCCATCAGGGTGCCAACCCACGCCGCCTCGCCGTAGCCGACGCTGCAGCCGACGAGCTCCCGCAGGTACGAGGTGGAGTAGGTGGTGAGGTTGCCGTAGCTGTAGGCGCTGCCCAGCGAGAGGTTCATCACGAAGCCGCAGGCGACGGCCAGCACGCCACCCGGTGGCAGCCGATGCGCTGATGCCGTCAGGGTTCGCAATGCCACGGATGCTCTCGTCATGGCCTGGCACCGCTGTCGGCATCATTTAAATGTCACCCGATTACACCATGGATGACACTTGTGGTATCTGTCGTGCAACCGTCAGCAATCGAGTTCTGCTGTCACCCGCTGCAGACATACAGACAACAGGCCCTCGTCAGACAAGCAGGAGGACTGCTGTCAACCGCTGCAGACATACAGACGACGGGCCCTCGTCAGACAAGCAGGAGACAGGCCCTCGTCAGACAAGCAGGAGGACTGCTGTCAACCGCTGCAGACATACAGACGACGGGCCCTGTAGACAAGCAGGACTGCCGTCAACCGCTACAGATATACAGACGACGGGCCCTCGTCAGACAAGCAGGAGGACTGCTGTCAACCGCTGCAGACATACAGACGACGGGCCCTCGTCAGACAAGCAGGAGACAGGCCCTCGTCAGACAAGCAGGAGGACTGCTGTCAACCGCTGCAGACATACAGACGACGGGCCCTCGTCAGACAAGCAGGAGGACTGCCGTCAACCGCTACAGATATACAGACGACGGGCCCTCGTCAGACAAGCAGGAGGACTGCTTCACTTAAAACGACGGGCCCTCGTCAGACAAGCAGGAGGACTGCTGTCAACCGCTGCAGACATACAGACGACGGGCCCTCGTCAGACAAGCAGGAGGACTGCTGTCAACCGCTGCAGACATACAGACGACGGGCCCTCGTCAGACAAGCAGGAGGACTGCTGTCAACCGCTGCAGACATACAGACGACAGGCCCTCGCCAGACAAGCAGGAGGACTGCCGTCAACCGCTACACACATATAGACGAGGCTATTTAAGCCAGTACCGTGAAATTGTTAAGCCCACCGATCAGAGGAAACAATCTCAGGTTTGTCGCCACCACGGGTGATTACTTACGAAATTACTCGTGCTGATTTATTGAGCGCGTCGTAGGTTATGTTAGGTTAGGTTATGTGCCCCTGACACACAGAACGCTAAGGTGTCCGCGACACACAGAACGCTAAGATGTCCGCGACACAGAAAGCTAAGGTGTCCGCGACACACAGAACGCTAAGGTGTCCGCGACACAGAACGCTGAGGTGTCCGCGACACACAGAACGCTAAGGTGTCCGTGACACACAGAAGCTAGTGGTGGTAAAACCTCGCAATTACTGCTTGCTGCTACGTTCAGTGCAGTGGAGATGTGCTTCATCTGTCCAAAAGAACCTCCCGTTGTTCCTGTTTGTCTCGTTTTGATGTGTCCCATGCACTAGTAGAAATCATATTTGTCTCCCATGACCATGGGGATGTACAAGGCGGCTGCTTCGTTCCCCGTGCAGCGTGCGAACATGACACAAGGCACGAACGTGTGTGTCACGAACACCACTCAATGTCGTAACACATATAAAGTGAAACTGCTAATATGTTGAAGCTGGTAATATGTTAAAACTGATAACATGTTGAAGCTGGTAATACGTTTCATGGAATGCTTGCCGTGTTTGTTTCAGGGGCAGGGGATTTTGCGTCTACCAGTAAGGCACAAAAGTGCTCCTTTCTTAACTCGCTGGTGCTCATCGGACGAATTATTCGTTTCTTACGTCAACCTGACCCTGAAGGCTGTGCTCATACTTCCTGGCCGTGCATTCTCCCACGCAGTCCATATCTTAGCTTACTTCACACTTCATGGTTCACCTCAAGCTCCACAGTCCACCTGACACTCCACAGTCCACCTGACACTCCACAGTCCACCTGACATTTGGCGACACAGCTCACATGTGTCGGTTCATCTCAAACTGGACGGTCCACTTCACACTTCACACTCACACTTCATAGTCAGCATCACACTTCATAGTCCACATCACACTTCATAGTTCACATCGCAATACATAGCCCACAACTCCATCCGCAGCACAATGCATAGTTCACCTCTCGTCCACTTCACATTTCACAATACATACATGGCTTTACTTATTTCACATCTACCTCACACTTCATGGTTTCACCTTGCACTTTATAGCATACCCTACGCGTCTCAGTCCACCTCACACCACATAATCTTCCTACTCGTTCACCACGCACTTCACTGTCCACCTATCTATCCACCGCACAGTCCACAGTACACCTTTCCGTCCACCTCGCAATCGTCACCACCCTCCACTTCACCACCTATCTATCCACCGCACAGTCCACAGTACACCTTTCCGTCCACCTCGCAATCGTCACCGGGTTCCACTTCACCACCTGTCTACCTGCCAGACGACACCCCAACAGATGAGACGGCTGCGCGCGAACTGACCGCCAGGTGGACAGGTGGACATACTCTGAGGTGGACTCCAAGAGCCCAACACAGTGGCGCCATCAGGAAAATAATTCGGAGGTTCTCAAATGTGCGGTGCCATCGCCGCCGGAGAGTATGCACATGGCTGAACACAGCTGAAGGGGATGTAAATAGTAATAAGTACTGGGACTGAGACGGGGATGTAAATAGTACTGGGACTGAGACGGGGATGTAAATAGTACTGGGACTGAGACGGGGATGTAAATAGTACTGGGACTGAGACGGGGATTGTCTGGGACTGTAGACTTGCAGCGACTGGTGAAACGTGTGCCTGCTGAGGTCGTATCCTGAGGTCTCCCTAGCCGGCCGCCCTGATTCGTGAACAGCTAGCCACAGGAGAGCCGAACATAAACGGAAACTGTAATGGTGCGTGCGGTGAAAAAGGATAGACTACTGCATCCGAAACCGGGGTAAAGAATAGAGAAAAACGTTGTGTATGGAATTACGTACATGTCATAGGTCATGACAGCTTTGATATATGGCTGATACATACCGCGATTTTCTTCAGATTAGAGGGAAAAACGTCTCCAGCATCTTCAATAACATGCATTCGTCCCCCACCCAGATTTCTGGGGAAAGAATGTAGTTATTTAATGCTTCCTGCCATATATTTCGAGGAAAAGTGAGATGTGTTCAACATAGATTGAATTCAGCCCTCAGTTCGGAAAAGAAACACAAACAGTTGGGTTGCCGCCTCGGTAGCTCAATTGGTTAGAGCGCATGCTTGCACTGGTCTCCTCTTTGCTGGCAACACAGGGTTCGGGTCGCTTCACGCGCTCGCATTTAGCCCACGGCTGGGAGGGTCAGTTGGCAACTGGCCCGATAAGGCCGGGGACGAGCTACCGGGCGGCCGTGTCGGTGCATTGACGGCACGTTCAACTTTCGTTCAAAATTCTGCCGATGAACTGGAATTCATGGATCTGGTGGTGCGACCAGGGTTCACGCAACAAGCTCTGCTTAGCAATAGGACCCTGATTCATAAAGCCACTCCAGCAAGAATTCGGATTAAATTAATAAAAAACAAAAAACAAACAAACACGTGGCTCAGCCCACTCATCCATTGACCAGCAGGCGTTCATTGACTACGCCACTTATTAGCAGGATCGAATTTCGGGGGCATTGGGGTCATGTTCGTTCCCCCATGGAAAGGTGGCGCCCATTTGACCGGAAAGAGGCACCCCCTCCGTGTAGGGTTAAGTGCACACCTTTGCTCCGCTCAAGGGATTTTTAGCAAAAGCGCCACTATCAGAAGACAAAATGTTTCCCTCTGAGAGGAAGACATCATCCAGAAAGGAAAACGCCCAGCATGCTCAAGTACACCCCTCCCCTGAACGAATTTATCAACTGAAGGCTGAAGGGACTTCGGCAGTGGCGTCCATCCGATGACATGGCGCTCCTCCAGACCAGTACCCCCATGCAAATTCCTGGATCCGCTTCTGCTTATTAGGTATGGACACTACCAATGCCACACAAGAAAAAGACGTGTAAAAAACGAAAATAAACTCAACACGAGGCTACGCAGGCAAAGAGAGGAAGTCTGGTCAGAACGGAAATTACAATATTTGCACTCACTGATATAATTTTTTTTTTTTGAAGATGAATTGTCATAAACGCAACAACTATGATATGTCGGCACATATACTTCAAACCAGTCCAACACGCATGTCTCATTTTGACAGCCTCTGATATTTGTGCTACGAAGTTGTGTTTGCGTGACCACAATGTTCTTCAGGTGAGCCGAACAAGTAATACATGATCCAGCAAGTAATACATGATCCAGCAAGCAGGTGCCGCGTCCCAACATCACCATGGATCACATGCGAACGCGTCCCTGATATATATATATATATATATATATATATATATATATATATATATATATATATATATATATATATATATATATATATATATATATATATATATATATATATATATATATATATATATATATATATATATATATATATATATATATATATATATATATATATATATATATATATATATATATATATATATATATATATACATATTATCGCATGCACCATGACGTCCAGATAGCACCGGCCTCTCCTTTATGCAGCAATGTTTGTGCACTGGTAGATCCAGGAATGGAGACATTTATTTGTTCCCTCTCTCAAACGCTCATTTGCCAACACAAAGTTATAATCTCCTCAGCATCTGTCATTCAGCACCGAAACAAACTACAACATACTCTTGAAGCTATGTATTGTCAACGAAACACTCGTTGATCACATATGATCGTTTATTTAGTTGTGTTTGCAACTAATTTTCTTCCCCACTCTCCACGCATGTGTTTCGTTGCTCCTGTCACTGGGCGCGCCTCTGCCGAAGCGATAGGTCCTGCACTTCATCTGGGCGTATAACTCGACTACACGTGGGTGGTAATCAGGACCGGAAGATACTGACCGGCAGATACTGACCAGCAGATACTGACCGGCAGATACTGACCGGCAGATACTGACCGGCAGATACTGACCGGCAGATACTGACCGGCAGATACTGACCGGCAGATACTGACCGCAGCGTGCACGCTGCTGGTCGTCCCGATACCCGCCGCTGATATCTGCCGCTGATATCTGCCGCTGATATCTGCGGCTGATACCCGCCGCTGATATCTGCCGCTGATACCCGCCGCTGATACCTGCCACTGATATCTGCTGCTGATATCTGCCGCTGGTATCTGCCGCTGATACCCGCCGCTGATATCTGCCATTGATATCTGCCGCTGATATCTGCTGCTGACCGGTAAAGCATCGCGTGGATTGAGGCGCTTTGACCCAGTCCAACTCGCATCCGTGACGGTCAGCCAATGTCCAGTCAAAATCTATTCACGAGCAGAACGATAGGATCCTCATCCAAATCCAGTCTGTCTGATAAAGATTACAAAATTGCACTGCATGTGGCAAGTCCACAAGACTGCGAACGTCGCCTGCAGGTACTGGAGCGGTGGTTCGATTGGATATGAGGAGCGCGTACGATCATCCGGCTTGAATTTTTCCGACGCATGTTGTTCACGCATCTACTGTCATTTAGTGGTCGTAATCGTGCGGGCACTGCTGTCACAGTACGATGCAAGTGCTCTGCATACCCATTGCAGTTGATGTGGCAAAACAATCTTAATAACGAGGTACAATACGTTGCTATGCGACACTGCCAATTACCCATTGCAAGCAGAAGAAAGTGTACACGATGTACTGCAGCGCGCTTCGTAGGTGATCCTTCATTGAGGACTGAATGCCGGCGACGTATCTCATCATCTCGGGCGACAATAGTATACCGCTGTTATACAGGGTTGCAGTCTGCACCCACAGCAGTTCGCAAATCCCAATTAATCATATTTACTACTCTTTGTGCTGTGGCCCCGTGCAAAATTATATGACCATCTCACAAGCGTCATCCATGAGACGTAGAACACATGCCGTGACGAGAAGCAATGAGAAATGACGTAAAGTGACGAAGGTGCACAACGTCAAATGACCTATGTGACGTGGGTCGACGAGGAGTGGCACGGTGCAATATGAAGTGACGTAATACAACGTGAAGTAACCCGACGTAATATGAAGTGACGCGACGCGTGAAGTGACGTGAAGCGTAAAGTGACGTGATGTGTGAAGTGACGTGGCATGATGTGACGTGACGTGACGAAAAGTAGGGCATCGTGGCGTGATACAACGCTACGTGAAGCAACAGTGCCTGGTGTGGCATGATGCATTGTGCATTATGACATGCTGCAGATGCTGTTTCTTGAACGTGTGCTGGTTCACTTTGTGCTCTCTGTTCCGCAGATTCTCGTTATTGAACGTGCGCCGGTTCACGTTGTGCTCTCTGTTCCGCAGATTATCTTTATTGAACGTGCGCCGGTTCACGTTGTGCTCTCTGTTCCGCATATTATCTGTATTGAAAGTGCGCTGGTTCACGTTGTGCTCTCTGTTCCGCAGATTATCTTTATTGAACGTGCGCCGGTTCACGTTGTGCTCTCTGTTCCGCATACTATCTTTATTGAACGTGCGCTGGTTCACGTTGTGCTCTCTGTTCCGCAGATTCTCTTTATTGAACGTGCGCCGGTTCACGTTGCGCTCTCTGTTTCGCAGATGCTCTCTATTGAACGTGCGTTGACGCACGTTCTGCTCGCTGCGCTTCTGCTCCTGACGGCCATATGCTGCCCAATCTCAGCAGAGAAGCGTCGACCATCCGCGCGTCACGTGGCAAAGTACGTGACGTCAAAGCAGCGGAGCATCCCGCCACCAGGTGGCGCGCTACCAGAACGGCAGGGCGTCTCACAAGTACAGCAAGGCCTCTCACCAGACGTCCAGGAGGGCTATTCGTTGCTAGCACAGCAAAGTAAATTGCCACCATCCCAGCAGGCATCATCTTTACATCAAAGTACCTATCCACCGACACAGAAGGGCATCTCTCTATCTCTACAGCAGCCTACCTCTTCACCTCTACGGCAGCTTATCGCACCGCAAACCTCGGTGGAAGTTCAACCACATCAACCAGGCTTAAAACCATCGCGTCCACCTCTACCAGGCGTTCCACCATTCAATGCAGCCCAAACTGGCATCACCTCAACACCACCTGTGACGTTACATCCACCAGTGACGTCACCGTGGTCACCGTGGTCACGTCACCGTAGAGGCGCGAATCCGAAGGTGGGATCAATCTCTTCACCGGCGCCATCGTCATCACCAGCATCAGCATCGTTGCCATCACCTTCGCCGGTCGGCGGTCGGCTGCCGCTGCAGGTAGAGGTGGTGATCAAGCGGAACCCGTTGCCGGCAGGCATGATGACGTTCTTGCGGATCGTCAGCAGCGATGACGAGCCGTGCATGGACACAGCGTGCTTTGTCGCCCTGCTGGAGGAGATGATGGTGCGCGGCGGCGTGGACGGGCTGGACGGCGCGGCGGCTGAATTCCAGCTGCGGCAGCTGTTCGCTAGCCACGTTCAGCGGGCGACGGTCGAGGACCCGGCCACGGGCAACTTGCTGAAGGTGGACACCACGGCACTGGAGCCACCCCAGGCACCTCCCGTTCCGCAGGCAACGTCGCCGGTGCAGGTGGTGCCAGCGCTGACGGGAGAGGTGCAGCTCCTGACGCCGGTCCCGACCACTCCACCGATGCCGGAGCTATCGCTCGCGGTGCAACATGTTGAGCCGCAGATGGCGATGCGATTGTCGCAGACGGCACGTCTGAAGAGGGAGGTACAGCCGCTGATACAGACGTCAGCCTCGTCCGAAGCACCATCTGGGCAGCAGACGCCATTCATGCCGCATACGGCGCGTGCACTCACACATCAGGCACAGTTCCCAGCACATCGAGTACTATCTGGCCAGGAGCTGTCTGTGAGACAACAGGTGCGACCGCCAGACAGCCAAACAGCACAGCCACCAGACAGCCATAGAACCATAGAACCACCAGACAGCCATAGAACAGACAGCCAGACGCCACCAGGACAGGCCGTGGCTACGAAGCAATGGTCGCAGCCGTCAGAGAGCCAGGCACCACAGGAACAAAAACTGTCTGCAGCACAACAGCTACAGCCTCCAGTGTATGAGGGACCATCTGGTGAAGAGCTGCCTGAGAAACAACAAGCACAGCTATCGGCACACCAGGTGCCACTTGGTCCAAAACTGCATGCAGAACAACATGCATATCATCCAACACGTCAGGTACCGCCTACGCAGCCTCCAGAACAGCGGTCATCGCCTGATTCAGCGCGACCTGTGAAACAACAGGAACAGCCTCTGCCAGACGTGCAGCACCCTATCCAAAGGGTAGAACTTGATCTGCCAGTGACGCCTCCTTCATCACCCTCTCCAACACAGAGTACTTCGTCGTACATCATCGAAGAAGCTGCTTCTGTGCAGCAGGAGCCGACGGCTGCTGCAGCTGGCGAGCAGCTGCCAGCTGGCCCAGCAGCCGATATCATGGTCCGTATATCAGCGCGTAAGAGTCAACATCCATCAGCGTTTCAGGCGGTTCCTCGGAGGCTGGCCCGACCCCGTCGAGGGGTAAAAGAGCTGGCACCCTTGTTGGAGTTGGGGTCCGACTCGGAGGGAATGTCGTCGGTGGACAGGCCACACCATCCGTTGCCATGGCTACCAGCGGCGGGCTCCGCGGCGGACCGATCAGGCATCGCAACCAAACCTGCCGACCGTCTGATACTGCAGCCACAGCACAGCAGGACAAGGACAGCTCGTCCTGCACCCGCCGCCGATGGAGGCGCCCCTCCCCGCCTCCCATCTCGGCCACTGCAGTCGGGGAGGGTGCCCACAATCAGACCTCCACCTCGTCGTCCAGCACCCATCTCACCAGTCAGACCTCCACCTGATCGTCCAGCACCGGTCCCACCAGTCAGACCTCCACCTCGTCGTCCAGCACCGGTCCCACCAGTCAGACCTCCACCTCGTCGTCCAGCACCGGTCCCACCAGTCAGACCTCCACCTGATCGTTCAGCACCGGCCCCACCAGTCAGACCTCCACCTCGTCGTCCAGCACCGGTCCCACCAGTCAGACCTCCACCTAATCGTCCAGCACCGGCCCCACCAGTCAGACCTCCACCTCGTCGTCCAGCACCCATCTCACCAGTCAGACCTCCACCTCGTCGTCCAGCACCGGTCCCACGAACACCTCCTCGGCACAGTCCGGCACGGGACCAGCGGCCGGACGTACATAGACGGGAGCTGATCCTGCATCCTGTCGATCCGCACAGTTTCGGCCCGCCTAAGCCGGAGTCGGTGCGGTATGCCGAGCCGTACTCTCTGCCGCTGCAGTCGTACAGGCCAATGGACCGCACTCCCCCGCACCGGTCGGATCGGCCGCTGCGTGCTTCAGGTGTGTACCGGCGCCCGCTACCCCCCATCTCCCTCACTGACTACGTGACCAACCGACCGCCGCATACAGCCAGCCACGTAACGCACACCTACTCGGAGAGCCAGGACCCGAACCCGTACCACGATCTTGGTGCCGGGGGCCATGGGGATGGAGGTCGTGGAGGAGGCTACAGCATCAGAGGCAGTCATGGAGGACGCCACCGTGCAGGCCACACCGGATACCATGGAGGTCATGGCATCAGTGGAGGTCATGGCGGGGGTCACATCTTCAGCGGAGGTCACGGCAAGGGTCACGGTGGCAGGGGAAACAGTCATGGCGGCAGAGGCACTGGCGGACACCACCCAGTACCCCAAGGTAGTGTAGTTGGCCACGCCCCTTTTGTTGGTGACGGAGGACCGCATGTGGTTGGCGGAGAACTCCACAACAGCGGCATTGTGATTCACGACAACAGAGCCAACGACGGTAGCCATGGCAACGGTGGCCATGACGACGGGAGTGATGACGACCCGGCGGCATTCTACAGCTGCGGCGATGGCTGCATGGTCGACCTCCTGAGCGGAATCGAGCACTCCTTCAGCATGCACGACCCCTTCCGCGACCTAGCCAGCCTCAAGGACGAGGACATCCACCTGGATGAGCCGCCCACATTCAAGAGTTTCCACGTGCGAGCTGCCGGCTTGGGGCACCACCAGCGTCACGGCAGCCAGACTAGCGCACACCTCACACCCGTAGACAACGCACTGCGCCGACAGTACCGGCCGCCGCCACCGCGGCCGCGGCGGCGCCACCGACGCGATACGGGGTCGCAGTTGGTGGGGCTGTTCGAGGGGCAGCAGTACCTGCCCGACATTCCAGACCCGGATTTGATCGTCGCCGAGTACCAGCAGACTGTGCGGCCGGCGCACGCCTACCAGTCGGGCGGCTGGCGCGACGGTCACGACCGAGGCCACCGAGGTCACGGCGGAGGTCACGGCGGTAATGGCCACGGCTCTGGCTACACCACACACAGCAGCAGCGGCGGTGACAGCCACCAGTTGCATGTGCCTATCAAAGTCAGTCACAGCGCGCCCCACAACGGGCATGAACCCTCAGAAAGTGACCTACACTTCTTCTCACAACAGCTATGACGATCAAAAGTCGAGCTATGAACCACCTAAATCTACTTATGTGCCTCCACGAAAGGGCTATGGTCCGCCTAAGCCCAGCTATGGTTCCCCACAAAACGACCATGTACCGCCAAAGTCGAGCTACAGACCACCCCAAAAGAGCCATAATCCAACTAAATCCAGCTATGGTTCTCCACATAAAGGTCACGGAGCGTCAAAATCGAGCCATAGACCACCACAAAATGGCTATGATCAACCTAAACCCAGCTATGGTCCTCCACACAAAGGTCATGGAGCGCCAAAATCAAGCTACGGACCACCTCATAGCAGCTATAATCAACCTAAACCTAGTTATGGTCCTCCACAAACAGGCCATGGGGCACCAAAATCGAGCTACGGACCACCCCAACAGGGCTATGGTCAACCTAAACCCGGTTATGGTCCACCACAAACAGGCCATGGAGCGCCAATATTGAGTTACGGACCACCCCAACAGGGTTATGATCAACCTAATCCTAGTTATGGTCCTCCACAAACAGGCCATGGAGCGCTAATATCGAGCTACAGACCACCCCAACAGGGTTATGATCGACCTAAACCCAGTTATGGTCCTCCACAAAATGGCCATGGAGCGCCAAAATCGAGCTACGGACAACCTCCAACAGGGCTATGGTCAGCCTAAGCCTGGTTATGGTCCTCCACAAACAGGCCATGGAGCGCCAAAATCGAGCTACGGACCACCCCAACAGGGCTATGATCAGCCTAAACCCAGCTATGGTCCTCCACAAACGGGCCCTGGAGCGCAAAAATCGAGCTACGGACCACCCCAACAGGGATATGATCAACCTAAGCCAAGCTATGGTTCTCCACAAAAAGGGCACGGCCACCTTTATACCAGCTACCGTACACCTCATCGTAGTCACTGGCCACCCCAGGAAGGGTACGGTGTTCCCCAGCGTGGGCATGGTCCACCACAACATGGCTACCGTCATGGAAGAAACGCCAATCCTTACCCACCTCTATTCGATCTCCATCTCAATCCCCATCCCTATCCAAACCTCCACCCCATACCCTCATCCCCCTAATGCTCCCCACATCCATCCGGGGGTACACACCGTGCTCGATGTTTCGGCCATCCCACCTCTGCCACCATCGCAAAGTTCAGCTGATTCACCTTGGAGCTCATCACATGGCTCGACTGAGCGTGACAAGCGTGGCCAGCGCAGGCACACATCTGGTGACCTTGAACATGATGTCAAGTCAGCCGCAGAGCATCCCAAGCTTCTCCAGCATAAACTTGAAGTCAGGATTGTCAAGGACAGAAACGGGAATGAAGTACAGCACGTAAGGTTGTATACGAAAGATGCCGCATAGTAGTAAGACGCAACCACAGCAAGCTATTACGTGCTTTCAATTTGTGGCGATTTTTGTTGTCGATCTGTTGTTGCTGCTGCGTTGTATGCTTTCAAATTGCTACGATTTTTGTTGTCGATGTGTTGCCACTGTTAAAACTGTGCCTATGTACACTGTACACTGGTCGGTGCTAGTGCCAAGTGTTCTTTAGATGCTATGGGCGTATCTGCCCTGTTGGAAGTATTGTGGGCGAAGGCGATAAGGATTGCACAATTTGTATACATTGCTACTTTGTTTGGGTCGATTTTGTGGATTACATTTGTGAAACACTACTGGTGGTTTAAACGACGAATTTGGACAACTGGTGCTTACAGCTTCCTTAACTTGCTTGTGGGTAAGGGCATTTTCAGGTTTGTGCATTTGCCTTTCTTTGGCTCGTGGGAGCATGATACAATTTTATCTATGCAATACCAATAGTGGTAAATGCTTCGAATTACAAGATAGTCTATGTGAGTGGACGATGGGAAGGGGATCACGCATACAATTTCCTGTTGTCCTATGCTACTATGCACTGACACAGAGGGTTAAAAATAGCATTCAAACTCTCATCGGGCATACGCTGATTCCCAGAAATAAGAACACGTATCATACACGTGGATTCTAATTCCGTAGAGTCCGTTCAAACACGCGCCGTTCAAACCAGCACTGAGCGTCTCGTCTCGAGTGCTCAACGCCCCGAACGTCCAATGTCGCGTCCTCGGAGTCCAGTGGTGCGCCCTCGGAGTCCAGTGGTGCGTCCTCGGAGTCCAGTGGTGCGCCCTCGGAGTCCAGTGGTGCGCCCTCGGAGTCCAGTGGTGCGCCCTCGGAGTCCAGTGGTGCGTCCTCGGAGTCCAGTGGTGCGCCCTCGGAGTCCAATGGTGCGCCCTCGGGGTCCAGTGGTGCTTCCTCGGAGTCCAGTGGTGCGTCCTCGGAGTCCAGTGGTGCGCCCTCGGAGTCCAGTGGTGCGCCCTCGGAGTCCAGTGGTGCGTACTCGGAGTCCAGTGGTGCGCCCTCGGAGTCCAGTGGTGCGTCCTCGGAGTCCAGTGGTGCGCCCTCGGAGTCCAGTGGTGCGTCCTCGGAGTCCAGTGGTGCGCCCTCGGCGTCACGACATGGGCTGACATACTCGAGCTGGGCCGGCAGCTGCCGTCGAGCACACACCGGCGCCGTCGTCCCACGGCGCCGGTGTTGCAGCCGATGTCAGTGTTGCAGCCGATGTCAGTGTTGCAGCCGATGCCAATGTTGCAGCCGATGGCAGTGTTGCAGCCGATACCAGTGTTGCAGCCGATGTCAGTGTTGCAGCCGATGTCAGTGTTGCAGCCGATGTCAGTGTTGCAGCCGATGGCAGTGTTGCAGCCGATGTCAGTGTGGCAGCCGATGTCAGTGTTGCAGCCGATGTCAGTGTTGCAGTCGATGTCAGTGTTGTAGCCGATGTCAGTGTTGCAGCCGATGCCAGTGTTGCAGCCGATGTCAGTGTTGCAGCCGATGTTAGTGTTGCAGCCGATGGCAGTATTGCAGCCGATGGCAGTGTTGCAGCCGATGTCAGTGTTGCAGCCGATGTCAGTGTTGCAGCCGATGTCAGTGTTGCAGCCGATGTCAGTGTTGCAGCCGATGCCAGCGTTGCAGCCGATGTTAGTGTTGCAGCCGATGTCAGTGCCAGCCGATGTCAGTGGTACAGCCGCCGCGGATTGAGATCGATTATCGTCAGTCGAAGCACACTTCCCCGCGGACACTTCTGCGCGCACATTTTCGCCGGAGACACTTCACATCTCAGTGGAGCTATCGCCAGACATCACAGCACCTAAATCACACGTTCACCATGCGATACCAATGCGAAAGTGCTCAACCCGAGAGCATGCCAAGCTCCATAGGTTTCTCCAAGCACGCAGGCGACCAATGCTACTATCAGTAAAGATATACAGAAAGTACCGTTCTTGGTCATGGTTCTCCCAATGACATTACATGTAAAGTACCTCCCTGCAGCTTCTTATCAACATTAAAGTAGCTACACTTAAAGCATCAAAAATTGGTTATAATCTTCATGCAGCTCAGTTTGTTTTGCATTTGTACGTGCTTGACGGTGCTGCCGACATACCACAGTGCCGGTGAATGCTGACAAGACCCGGCAGATGCTTCATCCATTAAAGAAACCGATATATAGCACATTGACGGCATGGGAAGAGACCGAAACATGAGATGCTACCTGGTCCGGTGCATGAGTCCGTCTACCTGGTCCGGTGCATGAGTCCGTCTCCCACAAAACTACCTGGTCCGGTGCATGAGTCCGTCTCCCACAAAACTACTGTGATCTGTGCTTAGATGTTATCGGAACTTCACGGACGTGAAGGGGGTAAGCTGGGTTGTTGGTGGTGGTACCGTTGTCATTGCTATTTAGGACTGCAAACCACACTGAAGGTTGGCGCCCCTAAACAGCTCTGGCCACTGTCGCGACCATCAGTCGCGGCCACCGTCACGACCATCAGTCGCGGCCACCGTCACGACCATCAGTCGCGGCCACTGTCACGACCATCAGTCGTGGCCACCGTCACGACCATCAGTCGCGGCCACCGTCACGACCATCAGTCGCGGCCACCGTCACGCGTGAGAATCAGTCGCGGCCATCGTCACGCATGGGAATCAGTCGCGACCACCGTCACGCGTGAGAATCAGTCGCGACCACCGGCACGCGTGAGAATCAGTCGCGGCCACCGTCACGAGGACCAACGAATTATACAAATCCCAAACGTATACGTATATTAACAATACGTTACCTGCGTAACAAGCCTACAACTCGAGTCATGAAGAGCACCTCGCTCGCTTCGCGTACCGAACCCTATGACAGCTGGTAGCGCGCGACTGCCGGCTTTGGCGTGCCGTACCCGAACACAGCGGCCGTTGTCCCGACGGGCACGGGGCGCTGCCCGTGGAGCCGCGGCAGCAAGCCTCCGAGCAGCAGCGCTGGAGACACTCCCGTGGGAACGTAGCGCGGCCCGGTTCCGCCGTAAACGGCTGCATTCGGGAGGTGGTGGCTGTCGTAATGCTGCGGCGCCGACGGAACTAGAGCCACCTGCGGTCGCCGCCGCGCGGCAGCACCGTCGACGGGAGACGAGTGGAAGCGGACGGCCGGCACGCCGTAGTGCGGCTGCACGGCGGCGAACACCAGCTGCTCTCCGCGGGGTGGCTCCGAGCTGGCGGCCGGCTCACCACGCCCCGCTGAGCCGCGCTGCGAGCCCAACGGTACCCCGTGAGACGGCACCCCGTGAGACGGCTGGAAGCCGTACTCGAGCTTGGGCACGATGTGGCGCTGCCGGACGTGCGCCGACGGCTGCCCCCTCACCAGCGGCCGCTTCCTCGACGGCAGCTGATCGGCCGGCACGTACGAGCTGAGGTCGTCCTGCAGCCGGCCGCCACGGCCGCCTGCCTGGTCAAACCTGACCAGGTGGCCACCTCGGCCGCCTGCCTGGTCAGACCTGACCAGGTGGCCGCCACCGCTGGCCTGCAGGACGCCAGCCGACGGCTGGGGGGAGATGTACGGCTTGGGGCTGCCGTAGCCGGGCGGGTGGTGCTTCCCGACCGCCGCACCGGACGACATTGCCACCACCACCAGCGCCAACAACTGGAACACAGACGCCGCCAGTCGGCAGGCAATCACACCAATACAGAATCAGCTGACCGGAATGAGCTCGTCACGTGACCGGCGAACTATCTGATTATCTCCATTCTATCTCCATTCAATTTGATTCCTAGGACATATTTTCCAGCTATATTGACCAAAACATCGTTAATTCTTATCAAAGCCAATCAGTAACCTGTCGGAAGCAGATTTAACATTCCGCCTGTCGTGCGTGCCACAGCTTTGAGCCGGAATACGTTCGGGACACTGGGAAGTCTGAACACCTCCCCGGCCCTGATGACTATGCACTATTTGCAAGTCATAGCGTCGTCAATTACACACACAAGATTTAAGGCAAGGAACGCCTCATTAGCAGCGCACATTACATTTCACATTGAGGTGTGGAAGTGCTGCTGACCCGACGTTGACCTAAGTACTGACCTAAGTACTGGCCTGAGTACTGACCTAGGTAATGCTGAAACACAATAGAAGCCCCGCACTCATGTGGTGGTGTCAATATTGCATATTTAGAACGTAGGCAATACGGTACAGGCCAAATTTATCTTGACCCAATCTAAGTGGCCCTGGAAGTCACCATATGTGAGAAAAGCCGGGTACGATCTCAGAGTTTCCCCCATAATTATGATTTATTATATCTTGGCTAGTTCGTTGCTCACAGTACTTGTTCCCATAACACAAATAAAATAGCCAATGAATCGCACACGAAGTGCCAGTTCTCCCACTGCAGAACGTGCATACCGTGTCACACATGGTGGCGTGTAGCTATCTCTGTGGCCGGGCGTGTAGTTGTCTCTGTGGCCGGGCGTGTATTTGTCTCTGTGACCGTGCGTGTAGTTGTCTCTGTGACCGTGCGTGTAGTTGTCTCTGTGGCCGGGCGTGTAGTTGTCTCTGTGACCGTGCGTGTAGTTGTCTCTGTGACCGGGCGTGTAGTTGTCTCCGTGACCGGGCGTGTAGTTGTCTCTGACCGGGCGTGTAGTTGTCTCTGTGACCGTGCGTGCAGCCAGGGTTTCTGGATGTGGATCCAAAGACGCTTCAGCACTGACATCCTGAATGGGAATATGACAAATATTTCGGAGGAAAATGGAACATCGTTGAAATGAAAATGAATATTGAATGAAGATCAACTAATGAAATACCAACCAAGTTAATACGAATAAATATACTGGTAATGTATTGGTAATATACTGGGAAACCGTTGTCCGGTGGAATGGTGGGGGGTTGGATCACTCCACTTCTAGACTTGCTGGTGCCTGTCGCACCCACTGAACACGGGAGAGAGACGCCGGAACATGGGAGAGAGACGCGGGAACACGGAGAGAGACGCGGGAACATGGGAGAGAGACGCGGGAACATGGGAGAGAGACGCGGGAACATGGGAGAGAGACGCGGGAACGTGGGAGAGAGACGCGGGAACGTGGGAGAGAGACGCGGGAACATGGGAGAGAGACGCGGGAACACGGAGAAGACGCGGGAACATGGGAGAGAGACGCGGGAACATGGGAGAGAGGCGCGGGAACGTGGGAGAGAGACGCGGGAACATGGGAGAGAGACGCGGGAACACGGGGGACAGACGCGGGAACACGGAGAAGCGCGGCAACATCGCACGCGCCTGCCACTCACGCTGGCTCGAGACAGCCACGAAGCAGGCGTCATCGCTTCCGTTCGTCACCGCCGAAGAAGTGGCACCGTCGATAGTCGTGCTTGGTCGTGCTCAGACGTGCCCTCCGCACGATGACCAGCCCTCGTATCGTTTGGAGTCTCTCCGGGCGACACGACTACGATCTCCGTGTGTCCTCGAGCGGTTCGTCTCTGGCGGCGGCCGTTCACTCCGGGGTCAGTGCGCCGACTGCTGGCGTCCGTCCGACCCGCCGGGATGTTAAGCGCCCGGGGCGTTATCGGGTCACGCTCTGCGGCGAACAATGTGCGCAACACAAGGCGGCGCGCGTCCTGTCGGCGGCCACGTACCGACGCACCCCGCCGACACTTTCGCTTTCAGCCGCCGACAATCTGCACGCCTCGTGAGATAGTGGTCGTGCGAGGGTGTCCGGCGGATAGCGAGGATGTCCGGCGAGGGTGTCCGGCGGATCCAGTGAGTCCAGTGAGTCCAGGGAGACTGCCGGTGCCTGCCGGTTACATCACCAATGTGAACTTCCTATGCAGGCTTTGGCAAGAACGCTGCCGATAATTTGCTGCTGGGCTGCGGACGAAGGTCATGCACTGGCAATCTCTACGTCTCTACTCTATGGCCGGTTACCGCTGGCTATCTACGTCTCTACTGTTCGGCTGGTTACCGCTGGCTATCTCTACATCTCTACACTATGGCTGGTTATCGCTTGCTATCTCTACGTCTCTACTGTTTGGCTGGCTACCGCTGGCTATATATATATATGTGTGTGTATGTGTGTGTGTGTGTGTGTGTATTCACGTAGCTACATATATATCTGAGTGTGTGTGTATCTGCGTATATGTGTGTACATCTATGTATGCATATATGTATTATGTATCTTTCGTATTATCAGCGTACGTTCCCTTTATCATTCTTTCTCCTCTTCCACGTCTCTCTCTCTCTCTCTCTCTCTCTCTCTCTCTCTCTCTCTCTCTCTCTCTCTCTCTCTCTCTCTCTCTCTCTCTCTCTCTCTCTCTCTCTCTCTCGTGCGCCTTTTTCCTGAGTGGTTTGACGACAGTTGGCGGCGGTTGTGTGGAGTCGGCGCGGGTTTCCGGTGGCTGCCGAGTCACAATACGGCCGTTAGCGCACTCTTCGCGGCGGCCAGGAGCGGATCCAGGATCCAAACAGGGGGAGGACTGAGTACCCAGGCACCGGAGAAGCGTGCGTTCGCCGGACGCACTCACTAAGCATAAAAAGCTCAGCGTATTCCGAGGTATAGGATGGAGGGTGAGGTGAAGTGGATGCCCCCCCCTACGTCCGGTTGGTGCGCGCGGCTGGGAGCCGCACCACCAGCGGTCGGTTCTGGTGTGCGGCCACGCTGGCGACAGCTCGGTGCCGTCGGCGTGGCAGATGTTGCACTGATCAGCGTGCGTGACGATACCTGCCGTGACGATACCTGCCACGGCCGCCACCGTGCCCCGCCGGCCCCGACACACACCGTCTGCCACGTGCAACACCCATTGTGTGTGGGACGTGCATCGAAACGCGCGACACACGTTGTGTGCGCAGGGCAGGCAGCTCGTGACTGCAGGAGCGGGGATCAAAATCTAGGAATTGTGATCGGGGCAGGCTGCACTCGTCTGGAGGGGCGCCATTGCCCAAGAGGGACGCCACTGATCGATACAACTGCAAGGGGTCTCTGAAAAACTCGGGTGTCTCTGTGTCTCTGAAAAACTCAGGTGTCTTTGGGACGCGGGTGCACTCGGATGTCTCTGGGTCTCGGGTGCACTCGGGTGTCTCTGGGTCTCGGGCACACTCGGGTGTCTTTGGGTCTCGGGTGCACTCGGGTGTCTCTGGGTCTCGGGTGCACTCGGGTGTCTCTGGGTCTCTGGAAAACTTGGCTGTCTCTGGGTCTCGGGTACACTCGGGTGTCTCTGGGTCTCGGGTCGGGTGCACTCGGGTGTCTCTGGGTCTCGGGTACACTCGGGTGTCTCTGGGTCTCGAGTCGGGTGCACTCGGGTGTCTCTGGGTCTCGGGTACACTCGGGTGTCTCTGGGTCTCGGGTGCACTCGGGTGTCTCTGGGTCTCTGGAAAACTTGGCTGTCTCTGGGTCTCGGGTACACTCGGGTGTCTCTGGGTCTCGGGTCGGGTGCACTCGGGTGTCTCTGGGTCTCGGGTACACTCGAGTGTCTCTGGGTTTCGGGTGCACTCGGGTGTCTCTGGGTCTCGGGTACACTCGGGTGTCTCTGGGTCTCGGGTGCACTCGGGTGTCTCTGGGTCTCGGGTACACGAGGGTGTCTCTGAGTCTTTTCTACTCAGAGGGACACCTTCGGCTGGAAAATGTCTGGCGGATGCACTCAAGCGTCCTGAGGGGGCCACCTTCGCGGGCCAAAGACGAGGCCGCCTTTCCATGAAGCGGCGTACAAGCCTCTGTGCCCCTTGGATGCGTCGCCGCGTGCTTGTGAAGGCAAGTGGGTACTTACTGACGGGGTTTGGTCCAGGGTTTGGTCCAGGGTTTGGTCCAGGGTTTGGTCCAGGGTTTGGTCCAGGGTTTGGTCCAGGGTTTGGTCCAGGGAACTCCAGGGTTTCGTCCAGGGTTTGGTCCAGGGAACTCCAGGGTTTGGCACCGCTACACGGGTCTTACTGAATACTGACACCATTTCCCTCGGGGGGAAATGTCACCCCTCCAGTCGAGTGTCCCCTACCCCATCAAAATGCCAGGATTCGGCCCTGACGGAACACCGCCTACGGTCACAGCCGTGGGCACTGTGTCAGACCACAGTCGTGGGTCCCACGTCAGAACACAATCGTGGTCCCCGTCAGTCAGACCACAGTCGTGGGTCCCGTCAGTCAGACCACAGTCGTGGGCCCTGTGTCAGACCACAGTCGTGGTCCCTGTGTCCGACCACAGTCGTGGTGCCTGTGTCAGACCACAGTCGTGGGTCCCGTCAGTCAGACCACAGTCGTGGGCCCTGTGTCAGACCACAGTCTTGGGCCCTGTGTCAGACCACAGTCGTGGGTCCCGTCAGTCAGACCACAGTCGTGGGCACCGTCAGTCAGACCACAGTCGTGGGCCCCGTCAGTCAGACCACAGTCGTGGGCCCCGTCAGTCAGACCACAGTCGTGGGCCCTATGTCAGACCACATTCGTGGGCCCCGTCAGTCAGACCACAATGGTGGGTCCCTGTGTCAGACCACAGTCGTGGGCCCTGTGTCAGACCACAGTCGTGGGTCCCGTCAGTCAGACCACAGTCGTGGGTCCCGTCAGTCAGACCACAGTCGTGGGTCCCGTCAGTCAGACCACAGTCGTGGGCCCTGTATCAGACCACACTCGTGGGCCCCGTCAGTCAGACCACAGTCGTGGGTCCCGTCAGTCAGACCACAGTCGTGGGCACCGTCAGTCAGACCACAGTCGTGGGCCCCGTCAGTCAGACCACAGTCGTGGGCCCCGTCAGTCAGACCACAGTGGTGGGTCCCTGTGTCAGACCACAGTCGTGGGTCCCGTCAGTCAGACCACAGTCGTGGGCCCTGTGTCAGACCACAGTCGTGGGTCCCGTAAGTCAGACCACAGTCGTGGGCCCCGTCAGTCAGACCACAGTCGTGGGCCCTGTGTCAGACCACAGTCGTGGGCCCTGTGTCAGACCACAGTCGTGGGCCTCGTGTCAGACCACAGTCGTGGGTATCTTATCGACAAAGTCAAAGGTAAGAGCGGAAAGTATTTCATTCTAGCGGCAATCTATCGGCCTCCTCGTAACACTCTTCCTGCCTTAAATGATGACTTCGCTGAGCTTGAAAGACAGGTTCAATTGGCGACACTGAACTTTACCGGCACCTTCTACCTCGCAGGTGATCTAAATTGTAACCTTCTCGACACGGCTAATAGCCCCAGCAAAACACACCTGCTTGAGTTCATCAGCAACTATTCACTTACCATGACAGTGCAGCGCCCTACATTCGCCACAGGCTCTTTATTGGATGTCATCCTAACAAACTCGCCCATCTCCGTCGGCAGAACCAGAGTGAGTTTCTGCCACTACAGTCCTCATAAATTTATCATATGTTCCATTAAAGTAAATAGGCCTGCCTCAGTTAACACCGTGATAAAGTCACGTTCTTACGGACGAGTAGATACCTCGGAACTGACCCTTAACCTTGGTGAGATTGACTGGGTCTAGGTCACTGGGCGCATCTCAGTAATGGACAAATTGGACACCCTGCTGAAATTGCTGACACCTATTCTCGACGAGCACCTGCCCCTCAGAAACATCAAAATTCGGAACCCAACAGCACCATATGTCAGCGAAGCTACCAAACAGCTCATGCACCGGCGAAATGTAGCTTTGCACTTGCAAGATAGAAGCACATACAAAATATTTAACAGGCAAGTTCGCTCAGCTATTAGAGCTGACTGTAGGGACGATATTAGCAGAAAGATAGCACAGAAAGGCCCATCAGCTGCGTGGCGTGCTATAAAGCCCATTATCGACACCAAAAAAGGCTCTCATAGAGTTCAACCCCAGGTCCTACCTGAGCATCTAAATCAATACTTTGTTAGTGTCGGACTTAAGGTATCAGCAGAGGTCAAACGCCAGGCAAACATGTCTGAACACACACCTCCCAGTTGCCGGCTATCGCGCGTCTCTACCAGCTCCTATAAAGTATCACCCATATCCATCGAACAGCTAACCAAAATTGTCATGGATATGAGGAGCACAGGTGCTTGCGGACCCGACGGGATCTGTATTAAGGTCATCAAATTTCTGTTCTTTTTATCGGAGAAGTGTTGCTGGACATTATAAACACATGCCTGGCTACAGCTGATATCCCCTCCACTTGGAAGCAGTCAATAGTAACTCCCATTCACAAATCAGGAAATCCTTCGGATCCCTCTAATTTTAGGCCCATCTCATTGGTTCCGGTTATCGCCAAAATCACAGAGAGGGTACTGCAGAAGCAACTCTATCACTACCTGAACGCAAACCACCTACTGGCCCAAACTCAGCACGGTTTCAGACCACGCCACTCTACGGAAACCGCTCTGATTTCAGTCACGGACAAAATACTAGCAGCAATGGACCGTTCGGAAGTAGCTCTCCTTTGCATTCTGGACCTCAGTGCTTCGACGTAATGGATCACAAATGCTTCGACGTAATAGATCACACCAAACTGCTCACTAAACTAGAACTCCATGGAATCGATACTGACTGGTTTAAGGCTTATCTGGGAGGTCACACGCAGGCTGTTAGCATCTCAGATCAACGCGGAAACAGGCATCTCTCCTCTTTTCTTCCAAACAACATAGGTGTTTTTCAAGGCTCATCACTAGGTCCACTCCTCTATTGCATCCTTTCGAACGACCTCAGTTTGCACGTTCCGGTAGCACACGTCACTCAGTTCGCAGACGACACCCAGGTCCTCATCTCCGGTCGCAAATCTGATCTCCAAAATCTGATAAATCAGATGGGGACATGTCTGAACCAACTTTACGACTACTTCCTGGAAAACGGTTTGAAGGCAAACCCAACCAAAACTCAGCTTCTCACGTTCGGATCGCGTCAAAATCTTCGCAATATTACCCCGATACGAGTGTGCTTTAGGGACGCCGTGATAGATGAAAGTCATTCGTGTAGGAACCTTGGGGTGACATTTGATCGCCACATGTCGTGGGATTCCCATGTAGCTGCTGTGGTTCGCAAGTGCACTGGATTCCTTCTGGCCCTGAGCCATCTGCGTCACCATCTGCCAACCAGTACCCTCTTCACTATAGTCAATAGCCTAGTTATATCAAATATCCGCTACTGCATATCTGTTTATGGGAACGGGTCGGCAGCAAACATCCACAGACTAGACAAGATCATTAACTTCGCCATTAGAGTCGTGTCAGGTCTACGGAAATTTGATCATATTTCTGATGCCCGTAACGAGTTGGGTCTCCTCACCGCAGCTGATCTGCATCTATTTCACAGCCTTACTTTGCTCCACAAGATCATTCTGACGGGTGAGCCAACACACATTGCGGGTCAAATCTCTGCAAACTCTACCCTGCGAAACCGTCATACGCGTGCAGACGACCACCTGCACCTGCCAGCCATACACAGAGAGGCGGGCCGCAGGAGATTTCTCTACTCGTCTGTCTTCCACTATAACAAACTCCCTACTGAAACAAAAACATTGAAGCTGTCTAACTTCAAGAAGCATGTACTAGCTTATCTCCACGAGCAACACTAGTCACACAAAACAAAAACTTACAAAACAGATTTGTGTACACCAAGCACTCACATTTAGGCCATCGCTTTCATATCACTTCCATAAACTACTCGTTTACAGCTCGTGTTGCAAGCACGGTGTGTGTAGTGCATATAGTGATATGGGTATTGTATTATGTTGGTGTATGAATGTTTGTTGCGCATCTGTTCCCACTATTGACCACAAATCTATCCTTTCTTTGTAAATATCTGTGAGTTATACCCAGACTGTCCATAATAGCCATTATACGTGGAGGGCATGTATTGTGAAATAAATAAATAAATAAATAAATATCTTTACGCCCGCAGTGATTGCATTGAAGGAGCGAACCCAAACTACTTAAAAAAAACACACCACCCAAACAGAAAGAAGCCACCGAGAATCAGGGGCAGTCCGATCAATAACAGTAACAGCGAACACCACTTGATTGTAGTGTGGGAGGCAGAGGGTGGGAGGACCATGGCAGAAAGACATGGCTCTCTCGCGGCGACGGTCAGCTGTGTTGGCAGCTGGGTTTGGAGAGTAAGTCAAACAGCGATTTTGCATTTTTTATTGAATGGGTAGATTGAGCAGATTCCGGTTTTGCTCGTTCTATCTGCAATCGGTATGGCCGGAGGCCGGATGTCAGAAGCCCTGGAATGTGTCCTGTTAACGCGTGCACCGGAGGGCAAGGGGGAGGGGGACGAATCCGCCCACCCATCACATTTTTCGATAATGTATCATAAACGGGCAGAGATATTGCAATGCAGTGCGATGAGTTTGTTGCAAATTCAATAGTGCATCGCATACAACAAAAGAAGCTAGAAATCCGTGGAAAATACAGGAACTGCGGGAGTGCAAAGTCTACCGACCTGCCACCTGCCGGCCGCCAGAAAGGTTTCGTCGGCGTGGCCACGCGCTGCGCCAAATGAGTCCCCATCAGTCGGGGGTCTGCTGAGTTCCCCTCAGTCGGGGGTCTGCTGAGCGCCACTCAGTCGGGGGTCTGCTGAGTCCACGTCAGTCGGGGGTCTGCTGAGTCCCCCTCAGCCGGGGGTCTGCTGAGTCCCCCTCAGTCGGGGGTCTGCTGAGTCCCCCTCAGTCGGGGGTACGCTGAGTCTCCCTCAATCGGGGGTCTGCTGAGTCCCCCTCAGCCGGGGGTCTGCTGAGTCCCCCTCAGTCGGGGGTCTGCTGAGTTCCCCTCAGTCGGGGGTCTGCTGAGCGCCACTCAGTCGGGGGTCTGCTGAGTCCACGTCAGTCGGGGGTCTGCTGAGTCCCCCTCAGCCGGGGGTCTGCTGAGCGCCACTCAGTCGGGGGTCTGCTGAGTCCCCCTCAGCCGGGGGTCTGCTGAGTCCCCCTCAGTCGGGGGTCTGCTGAGCGCCACTCAGTCGGGGATCTGCTGAGTTCCCCTCAGTCGGGGGTCCGCTGAGTCCCCCTCAGTCGGGGGTCCGCTGAGTCTCCCTCAATCGGGGGTCTGCTGAGTCCCCCTCAGCCGGGGGTCTGCTGAGTCCCCCTCAGTCTGGCGTCTGCTGATTACGACACCGTGAGACTTATTGCGCAGGGTAAAGCTCTTGAAAACATGTTTTTCTGTGGCTCGATTTGCTTTTTGCACTCGAATACACCACCCATGGCCACCATCCACCTTCGGCGATACGTAACCTTCGGCGGTACGTCACCTTCGGCGATACGTCACCTTCGGCGATACGTCACCTTCGGCGATACGTCACCTTCGGCGATACGGTTAATTGTATTTCAGTCGGTGTTTCGCAGAATTCTGAATGGCCTCGATGGCTGAACAAAATAATTATTTCATATAAAGTATATAGATTAAAACATTAACTTATGTATTTAGATGTGGTTGTGTGCAATATATTGTGCTTTGCTGATACATCTGCAGTCAACTATGTCAGTCTATGGTGAGTATTATATCAATACTGTGGTCCAGTGATACTATGTGTACCTAAATTGTTTCGGAAATGGTTGTCGCGAGATATTTACAATATTTCGACATATTGCGACTGTTTTAAGACCCAGATAACATTCCTTTAAACTGCTGTATCTTATCTCGGGCAATGTATGCATATGTCGACATTCGGAATAGTTTCCTCATTGTGTCGGCAGACACGACCCAATGAAGCTATGAACCCCCGACATCATCAAGCTTTGGGATATTCAACCTCATTCGACCCAGAAGACATTAATTCTTGGGATCGTCAATTGTGTGGTACAGAATTCACTACAACTGCAATCTACCCTCCAAATTTTGCATTCATAGCTCCGGTAGCTTTCGAGACCTAATGGGGGCGGAATCCCCCCTTTCCGGTTCGCGTTATGTTAGAGACCGTTCTGCCCTCCCCCTAAAAGACCGGCATCGGAAGCATGCCTTTTTTGCTCATAAAGCATTCACCATTTAAATAAAGCATTCCTCGTATGAAGAATATGTCATGACAATCCACGAACGGGAAGCACGTGCATTCGAGACCTAAATAGCTCTTATTAACACAACGTTCAGACGCCTGACCGAACCTAGCCTAAGCGTACGGACGTTCGACCACCTGTTATGTACATTCCCAGCTTACGGTGTGTTTGATGTAATTAAACAAATGAAGGTATTAAGTTTCGCTAGGTTAGGTCAACTTATGATTACGCACGCTAGGTTGCCTTATATTTAGCAAGCCACTTAAGAACAATTTTGATGGTTGCGTATTGGTAAGTTTTGGGTGATCAAACGTCCGTAGTTTTGGGGTAATGTAACACCCATCGGTTTTATGACCTTTAAAAAAAATTGTTTGAACCGCCATGAGAATAAAGATAACATAAATAAATGATGCCTCAGCGAATTGCTACACACTTCGTAATAACTTAACCATGGTCACAAATTCCCGACAGTTGGATCTACTGGAAGACGATGCTACTGTATTTCGTGTGTGACGGCTATTGTGGTGCTTGTGCCTTCTCCAAATTCTTGGATGATTCTATACCATCCATATCAGGAAAATGCGACAAGCACAATTTGTATTCCTTACAAAGAGTTATTTACACATGCTTCCGATCATGAATATTACATGCAAAGATGAAGTGGCACGAAGCACAGCAAAGTACATGTTTAGCAAGTGCAACACTGGAGATCTGAACAATTGCGCAATATTGACGGGACGGTAGCTGCTCCCAGCCGAGCCCGCTCCGCACAACAATCTGGAGGGCTAACCCCACCGGACGCTTCTCCAGCCGCATGATACTGACTGATGGCAGCTCCCTCACATCGTCCCTTTCACTTTCCTCGCACAGAAGTGATAACCGACGCCCAGCGCTCCCCTGGTGGCAGACAGAGCAATGTCTGACTGAACAGATGGCGCTAGGTCTGAGAAGCCATGATATGTTTGTGTCGTGTTCTCCATCTCTGCGGAAGGCGTGGAACTTCTCCAACTTCTTCTCAAACTTCTCGCCTCTCCAAACGAGTATCCCCGACAAAATGTTTTGATCGGCTCCTGTTCCTGGGCACGTTTCTAGAAAGTTATTAGCCTGTAAAAACCGTCAGAGCCGGGTCTGCCGATCCAGCAGACTTCTCCGACTTCAAAACCACGTAGATGTCAATATGCTCATTGAGTCAATAGACTCATTGGGCAGATCGATTCACGGGTCACCTGCTGCGCACAATTCGTTGTTGGCAGCCAGTCATCAGCCGTTTTGCATCTGGACACAACATGGCCCGGCAACACCGTCTGTTGTCGGTTGTCGGTTGTCTGATATGTCGGTTGTCGGTTGTCGGTTGTCGGTTGTCGGTTGTCGGTCGGTTGTCTGCTATCGAGTTGACAACAAGAAGATGAGGTTGGTCCATTCAGCATGCGCCATGTCTGGCCCCGTGACCACCATCTGCACAATGTGAGCCATGCCGGAGCGACGGCGGCAGCACCGAGATTGGCCAGAGGAGCGAACGCGCGTGTGTAACTGGTTGTTTACCATGCAGCGTCACAGGGTTCATGTTAAAATTCACAGATTTGCAGCTGAGGGGCAAGTGTCCCGTCTCTCGCCTCTAGTCCGCCTCTCCATGGGTATTGGGGCTGAGAGGAAAGTGTCCCCTCTCTCGCCTCTCGTCCGCCTCTCCATGGGTATTGGGGCTGAGGGGAAAGTTTCCCGTCTCTCGCCTCTAATCCACCTCTCCATGGGTATTGGGGATGAGGGGAAAGCGTCCCCTCTCTCTCCTCTAATCCGCCTCTCCATGGATATTGGGGATGAGAGGAAAGTGTCCCCTCTCTCGCCTCTCGTCCGCCTCTCCATGGGTATTGGGGCTGAGGGGAAAGTTTCCCGTCTCTCGCCTCTAATCCACCTCTCCATGGGTATTGGGGATGAGGGGAAAGTGTCCCCTCTCTCTCCTCTAATCCGCCTCTCCATGGATATTGGGGATGAGAGGAAAGTGTCCCCTCTCTCGCCTCTCGTCCGCTTCTCCATGGGTATTGGGGATGAGAGGAAAGTGTCCCCTCTCTCGCCTCTCGTCCGCTTCTCCATGGGTATTGGGGATGAGAGGAAAGTGTCCCCTCTCTCGCCTCTCGTCCGCATCTCCATGGATATTGGTCAGGCGTGATCCACTGGCATCGCCAGTCCTTCGAGACTGTGTGAGGGGAGGGGTGAATAAAGCTCTGGTCCCGATCCTGGCCATTTTTTTTCTCGAGAAACCGATCTGACACCAGATTTTAAGCCACAATGTTTTCAGTTGGGGTGGGGGATTTTACTGACAATAAATCGCATTTATTCACTCCTCAGGCCTTAACATTTTGGGAACGAGTGGTAGCCTAGTCAAGAGATTAGGAGGGGGGGGCAGGTACAGACAATTGTCCATCCGACAAACGAATGTGAGCGGAACAAGTGCAACGTTTTTCTTCCGGAAGGCGAAGTCAATTTATTCCCCTGCCACTTCTCTGATGGTCAGATCGAGCTTCAGATCGAGGGGATAACCACCAACGAACTTTGATCAGTTGGGCGCTCATGGTGTTGCCGTCAGCTTTGGCTGACTAGGCCATGGACAAGTAAGTAATATATGATCCTAGAATATCTCCCAAAACGGAAATGTGCTCTTAAATCTTGCATTGTTTGAAGTGAGTGGTCGAAATGCCACCTGAACCAACTGGGCCACCACCCAGTCTCGTTTGTGTCGTGTATGCCCCGACCGAACACAAGTGGCTGGCGGCTCGCTGACGGCAGTCCATCAGGCTGCAGCCGACTGAGGTTAACAGCAACGCCGCAAGCTCCATTGAACAGCCCTTGCAATCGTTTATAGCGTCAATGTCGTCCGCTGTTGTCATTCAGCACCGTTTGAAATTCCAACAGTTGTCCAACTTCAACAGTTGTCGAACTCCAACAGTTGTCAAACTCCAACAGTTGTGATCCTTGTGTGACATTGCTATTGCACTTCATATCAGGTTACGCCCTTTACATCAGGTCACGCCCATCATGTCAGGCTATGCACACTATATCAGATTACGGCCATCATGTCAGGTCACATCCATCAGATCTGCCTGTTGCGGCTGGTCAGCTGTCTGGCCGTTGGCACTTGACGGTTGACGGTTGATGGTTGACGGATGACGGTTGACGAGCGGTCAATGATGGTGGGTGCAGTCGTAGCTGGGCCCATTGTCGTCGGGATGGTTGTGAAAGCAGGGGTCCAGGTGGCGGTGGCAGACAGTGTCTTTGAGTGTCAGATGGCAGTGGCAGACAATGCCTTTGGGTGTCAGGTCACAGGTGGCAGTGGCAGACAATGCCTTTGGGTGTCAGGTGGTAGTGGTGGCACGTGAGCGGCGTGCAGACTGAAACAGTGCAGACGTTTTTTTTTCTTCTTTTTGGTGTGTTAGGATTTCAGGTAGGCTCGAGAAGAAAATGAGCTCGTGAACATCTGCGGAGAACAAAATTCCTGCCGCACATCCGTATCCAATTCATAAGTATCTTTGCAACAAAGCATGTTCCTATCACTGGGTTTCAAATGACCTCGAATGAAATGAAAATCTTACAGGTTCTTTTGTTGCTGTATTGTGTGTACCTGTGGGGATGTCTACACTGCATTGTGCTTACCTGTGGGGATGCATGTCTGCAACATATTGTGTGTAACTGTAGGGATGTCTACACTGTGATTTGTGTAGCTGTGGGGAGGTCTATATTGTATCCTGAGCTGCATATATCTAGAGTAACTAGGAAAATTAGCCTTATTCTCGTGAAACCTCAATTCGAGAGTCAGAAATGACAATATATATTCGCCAATCGGGGCTTTGCCAACTGTCAAGGATAATTTTCATACCTACACCATACCTACTCAGCATGCTCACTTTAAACTGCGCGAAAGCAACTAAAAACTTCATATATCTTCCCGACTTCGTACAGTTCAACGTGACAGCGCTGCAACCTGAACACGATAGTCAGGTGTGATGTTGATAGTGTGTGTCAACTGTGCGTTACCATGACAACCCGAACACGACAGTCGAGTGTAATGCCAATTGTGTATGTCAATTGTGGGTTACCATGACAACCGGAACACGACAGTCGAGTGTAAAGCCGATAGTGTATGTCAACTGTGTGTTACCATGACAACCCATGTGCATTGCACGCGCGTGATATATAGGGTGCGCTCTTTCTCGCAACTATTCTGCGAATTCCGCTGTGTGTGATGTGCAGTGGCGTACCTAGGATTTGCGCTAGGGGTGGGGGGACTGGGGACGGATTTGGAGGGAGCTACCTACCTTTTTTTTAGTCTCAGGATTTCGGCCAATATTTTTTTCAAAGGGGCCTAATTTCATGTCATGGTCAAATAATTAGTGACCAACTTAATTTACCTGTGGAAGGAGCCCAATCTACCACCATCGTTTCTGAGTCACCGGATTTCAACACTAACTCCACCCATCCTGTTCAAAGATGTTTCTTCTGGTCTCCCTTGATAAGACACCAAACACTGCTGAAATAGCACATGTGCAATCACTTAAAAATGCAAAATTCTCCAATTTCATGTATTCCAGTCAATAGAGCCCGGCGGCCAAAACGCCAACGTTCATGTACGTGTACCCCCGCCTGGCACATTCGGCGCATTCGCCACACTTCGTGCGATTCTACGGCTTCTGCTTGGCCTCCCACGTTTTGCTAATTGCTGTCACATGATAGTCTTGTGCCATATTTGACGTACACGAATACTTCGTTTTGGGGGTTTGCTGTGAAAATTCGATTAATTTAATTCAATGAATAGTTATCTTCTTCCCACATTTGCTGGTGGTTAAGAAATCAAGATAACAACTGGCTTTGATGCACCTCATATCTTTGGTTAAGTACGCTCCCAGATTGGCTATCGAACCGAGGCCCCAGCTAGGTGTTCTGTTTTGAAGCCGTTGCGTTTTCCTTCGTCTACGGATCGTTAGGCGTCCAACACAATGGTACTACGGATACCAGAGGATCTCCATTTAAAGAAAGAAAACAGGTAGATTCCGGATGCCATTCAAGACCCCTGAAATATGTGTCCGCGGTAATATGCGTCTTTACAATTGAAATTATAATTGCTGCCGCGATGTGATCGCAAATAATATAGTTACAATTTATGAGACTTTGTATCAAATATGACTCGAAGTGCACATATTAAGGTTAGCTCACCATAGGCGACGGCCGCCGGCCGCCTACCACTGGTCGGCGAGGACCCTTGGCCTGAATGTCAATGGGTTCCAACGCCAAAGTTACAACCATATTTTCACATTTGAAACGATAGGCGATGTGGCAGGCATGATTTCCGCAACCATTGGAGTTGAGGCCGACTAGTTCCCTCGATATTGTTTAAGAACATTACGCTCATGGTCGTCGAATTGAAAGAATGCATCTACAACAGTGAATTTCCCTACACAATTTTGGCGTGGCAGAGCCGATGTTAGTACATTGATCAAGGCTGGAGCTGTATTGTTTGCCGTGCGCCGCTCGGCGGCTCACGGTACTCTAATGTCTCTAATGTCTCTAATGTCTCTAATGTCTCTAATGCTCACGGTCCAGCAAATGTCAACCCTCGCGGGGTATCGAGCCATGCCACAACCTCAATAAGGCCTGAAAGCTTCATGTCAAACTTGCAAGATGACAGGATGGTCTAGTCTAATCCAAATATAAAATGAAAGTATGATTGATTATGATTTGATTGATTGATTATAAATGAATTAAATATAAAAATGATATCTATGAAAATGGTCGAGGATGGCATCAGAAGGCAGCTGATTGTATGACGGCATATGTCAGACAATTGGAAATTCATTATCTAATGTAGAACATCGCATTTCCTACTTCAATCAATACAATGTTATAAAAGAACAGAAGTCCTGGAATAGAGTGCAACAATCCTAGGGTACTGCATGGAAGTAATTCACTATGATATCAAAATGTAGCACCTTCGATTTTCGTTTAGTTAAGAACATTTGGAATTGGCTGCACATCACACAGAGGCTGTATGGCATATTTTATTACAAGACGTTCGGTGACCAATTGTTCCTATTTCAAATTCATGGAAAGTTACAGGGTGAAATGATTTGATAATAAAACGAACTACAGAGCAGATAGCTCTTGAAAAATATTCTCCAAATTTGACTATTGAAAGTTTCTTGCACCTCCTGTAGAAACTATAATATGACATTAATAGCAAGCCCACTCTGGTGGCGTTACTTCACAAACCCATCACCAGAGCGGCACCACCGGCATTACGTCCGCTCATGACACCTAGCTCGTGGTTTAGAGCTCAGGCCAATTCTTGTCAAGAGCCCAGCACACTTTGAGACCCAGACTCTTTTTAAAATGTTGTTGCTTTTTGTGCACCGATGCTAATTTTCCAGATATGTTCATTTAGAGCCATATTATTTTGCTTCTTTTAAGGACCATACCGCTTTTTGAAGCCCCAGCCTGTTTTTGAGACCAATGTGGTCTCATTTCCCCTGTGTGCTTTGAGGGCCCCGTTGTGTTTTCTCGCGCACCCGGTTTGTATATTTGGAGCTGCAACACATTTGCAACAGTTTTAACACGCGTCCTGGAGGGCCTCTGAAAATTACGGGCACTAGAGGGGGGGCGGATTCCGCCCCCCTCCCCCCATAAAATCTCGGCTCCTATTAAAGCTGGAGGAACGAAATTCGCAGGGTGGATGGGTGTGGTAGTGCACTCTATTGTGTGCAAATGTCATGACCTTAGGTCAATATCTTTAAGGTCAAATGAGGTCACATTTGTCAAAATTTTCTTCTTTTGCGTGGCTTGGCTTGTCATTGTTATGGATCGCTGTGATTATGTTTAAATGCTCCAAAATGGGCATTAATGATGTTTTGGACATTACTAATGATGCAATACAGATGCTAGACCCGGCATTTGACCTCAGGTCACCTATATAGCAGCACTTTATCAGGTCAGTTACCTGTTCCAGTTACCGGAACCGGGCAGCCCGCCAGACTACTCCGTCGGGCAGCTCGGCGCAATCGGCTTCGCGAAGAAAGGAGTGAAGTACATGAATAAAGTATGGAAACGCAATGACAAACAGTAGTGCATTTATGACAACATTCCAGTTGATCAAGTTTAGTTCCATTTGCCTGTCATGAACTTGACCTGACTTGATCTCGGTGACCTAACATGACCTTGAAACTGTATAGCATATCAATATACATCAAACAAGTCGCTAGTGTTGCCAAGAACACTTCCCTTTTACGAATATACTGGAAGAGCATCAGCGCCGATTTCTGTGGTCTGGCGCTTGGAATTGTTTTGAATTTAAGGGCCCCTAACTTGACAAATGTTCGGCCGATTTCCATTTTTCTTCCTATAAACGACGCGCCGGTCATTTCTAAGCAGGTACGCAGAAAATCGCGTATATCGACCGGTAAAATCTGCAGTTATGTACGAAAAACCGGAGGGGTGGGCGGATTTCGTCCCCCCCCCTTCCAGTGCGCGTGTTAAGGCCCTCCAGCTTTTTGCGACACTCGGTGCGCTTTGGAGGGCTTGGTGGATTTTCGGCCTCCCGTTGAGGTCTTAGAAGTCCTCGTGTATATTTTGGGCACCTGACGAAAATGTGTGGCACCACAGCACGATTTTGGGGCTGAGGTATAATTTCTCCGAGTCCCGGTGCGGCTTGTCGGGCCCAGGCGCGTGGTTCCGGGGGAAAGGGGACCCGACACGAGTCTTCTGGGGTCGACAGAAATTTTGATGATTTCGTCTGACTTTTTTAAAGTCCGAGCACCCACCTGATTTTTTCTGGCCATCAGCGCAATACTTTTCTGTCCTGCTGCAATTTTTTTCGAGCTGCGGTGCGTTTTTCTGGATCGTTCACGATTTTTTTAAGGCCTCTGGTGGTATGCTTAGGCTCCGGATCGATTTTCTTGACTCAGACATTCATTTATCGGAATGTCTAAGCCCGATATTCCGATAAAACGATTCAATTCAAAACGAAACGATTCAAAACGAAGCGCTTTGGCTTCGTTTTGAAGCCAAAGGGCTTCAAAACGAAAACCTAGATGATCGAAGATTACTAGCAGCCAGGGTCCTATTCTGTCTCGCAAATACCATACATTTTGGACGGCTCATTGTTTTATTAAAGCGGCTAAATCGGGATTAAAAATTGACGAATCAGAATATTAGTCCCTGGAAAACTGATCATGCCAAACATATTTGGGTGCCAGCATTCGCGTGCCGGACGGAAGGATTTTTGACATTTTGTGGCTAATATTTTTCACTCGTTATTTTTCGCAAATGTGGCTTCTGTTGTGTGGTTATGGAGACTTTCTGATTCGCTGCCATATTCCCGCCGGATATGGCAGCCTAAGATAACGTGGGTTCTGCCGCCCACGCGGAGTTCCCGCAGCCCACGAGCCTTACCGACCTGAGGTCATTCCTCGGTATCGCCAATCAGCTGGGCGAGTTCTCGTCTGACGTCGCAGCTGCTGCAGAGCCGCTCCAACAGCTTCTCCGGCCCAAGAACACGTGGATGTGGACGCCGGAGCACACCGGGGCCACGATCGATCACGCTCCGGTTTCGCACGTCTTCTCCTCGTTGAAGCCACTGGTCAAACGCGTATAGCATCGCAAGTGACCGATAGCTAACGCAACAAGACGCCACCCTGCCCTGCCACCTGTCACCATACACCTACACACGCACACACACACACTCCACACACCCCACCTCCCTGCGCCAGCGACCTCTCCTCTTCCTTTCACACACTACTACCTGCCTTTGCCCTTTCGACTTCACCTATTCTACAAGCCTCTTCTAGACTTCTACCGACTATCTTCAGCATCATATTTCGCGCCAGTATCTCAGTGCAGTGCTTCACCTTCGTTTCATATGTGCCTACTACGTCTACATCTACTGTGCTCCGTCTCCGTCTACAAAAGGTCAGTCCGGCTGTGCTGCCACTCCCTCCCACCTCGGGCTCCCTCCAACCCACCCCCGGCTTTCCCTCTAGTGCCTTCTGCACGATCTTTGTCTGATTTTTCTATCGTGCTCCCTTCAAGCACAGTTTCTGATTTCTTTGTGTTTTCTTCGTCTTTATCTGCCCTGCTTTTACAACCTGTCAGGCTTTCTTCACGCCCTTCCATACCCTCCACCCAAGGGCGTCGCCACCGGGGGGGGGGGGGAGGCAGAGGGGGCAGTCGCCCCCCCCCCCTGCCGTGAAACTGCCCCCCCCCCTGAAATTTGAAGAGGCCCTTATCCGGAAATGCACAGGAAAAAAAGTGAGCAATGAGGCCGACGAGACACGAGAGGAGGCCTCCAAGACGTGAGAGGAGGCCCCTAATTTGAAGAAGGAGTCACCTAGGAGAGGATAGGAGGCTCCAGAAATCAAGAGAGTGCCAACAATTGGCACGGAGGCCCCCAGGAATGCAAAGGAGGCCCCCAGTGGATTACAAAGGAGGCCCCCAGGATTGCAAAGAAGGCCCCCAGGATTGCAAAGGAGACCTCCAGGATTACAAAGGAGGCCCCCAGGATTGAAAAGGAGGCCCCAGGATTGCAAAGGAGGCCCCCAGGATTGCAAAGGAGGCCCCCAGGTTTGCAAAGGAGGACTCCAGGATTGCAAAGGAGGCCTCCAGGATTACAAAGGAGGCCCCCAGGATTGCAAAGGAGGCCCCCGGGATTGCAAAGGAGGCCTCCAGGATTACAAAGGAGGCCCCCAGGATTGAAAAGGAGCCCCACAGGATTGCAAAGGAGCCCCCAGGATGCAAAAGAGGCTCCCAGGATTACAAAGGAGGCCACCAGGATTGCAAAGGAGGACTCCAGGATTGCAAAGGAGGCCCCCAGGATTGCAAATGAGGCCCCATGATTGCAAAGGAGGCCCCAGGATTACAAAGGAGGCCACCAGGATTACAAAGTACTCCAGGATTGCAAAGGAGGCCTCCGAGAATGCAAAGGAGGCCCCCAGGATTGCAAAGGAGGCCCCAGAATTGCAAAGGAGGCCCCCAGGATTGCAAAGGAGGCCCCCAGGATTGCAAAGGAGGCATCCAGGATTACAAAGGAGGCCCCAGGATTGAAAAGGAGGCCCCCAGGATTGCAAAGGATGCCCCCATGATTGCAAAGGAGGCCCCCAGGTTTGCAAAGGAGGACTCCAAGATTGCAAAGGAGGCCCCCAGGAATGCAAAGGAGGCCCCCAGGATTGCAAAGGAGGCCTTCAGGATTACAAAGGAGGCCCCCAGGATTGCAAAGGAGGCCCTCAGGATTGCAAAGGAGGCCCCAGGATTGCAAAGGAGGCCTCCAGGATTACAAAGGAGGGGCCCACAGGATTGAAAAGGAGGCCCCCAGGATTGCAAAAGAGGCCCCCAGGATTGCAAAAGATGCTCCCAGGATTGCAAATGAGGCCACAAGGATTGCAAAGGAGGCCCCAGGATTGCAAAGGAGGCCCTCAGGATTGCGAAGGAGGCCCACAGGGTTGCAAAGGAGGCCCCCCGGATTGAAAAGGAGGTCCCAGGATTGCAGAAGAGACCCCAGGATTGCAAAGGATGCCCCAGGATTGCAAAGGAGGACTCCAGAATTGCAAAGGAGGCCCCCAGGAATGCAAAGGAGGCCACCAGGATTGCAAAGGAGGCCCTCAGGATTGCGAAGGAGGCACACATGATTGCAAAGGAGGCCCCCAGGATTGTAAAGGAGGCCCCCAGGATTCCAAAGGAGGCCCCAGGATTGCAAAGGAGACCCTCGGGATTGCAAAGGAGGCCCCCATGATTGCAAAGGAGGCCCAATACGGAAGGGAGACCTCAGAAAATGAGAGGAGGCCCAAAGACGGAAGAGAAAGCCAGTGGATATGAAATGAGGTTTCGGAGACGCAAAAGCAGTCCCCAAAACGGGTAAGGTTCAACCAAGATAGAAAAGGATGATCCAGAAAAGTGGCAGGAAGCACCTAATTCGGAAGAGGACGATATAGGATTGGAAATGAGACCCTATGATGAACGACGAAGTCCCTAAAATAGGAGAAAAGGGCAATTAGATAAGAGGGATGGCTCCCAGGCGAGAAAGAAGGCTTCAAGACGGGTAAGAAGGTCCCCAAGAAATGACAAGGTAACTGAGATAGGAAAGGTTGCTTGTAATTTGGAAGAGGAGGCACCTAAGAGAGAACAAGAGTCCACCAGGAGATAAGAGGCCAACCTTAAAATTGGCAAAGATAGAATCAAAACGCAGAACAGGAGGCCCCGAAGACGTGAGAGGAGGCCCCTAATTTAAAAAATAAAGCCTCCAGAAGAGAAAAGGAGGCCCCTGCCGGACTCGAGAGGAGTCCCTCGAGATGGAGTAGGAGGTCTCCAGGGCTGAATGAGGCCCCGACGACCGGAAGGAATTCCCAGGAAATGAGAGAAGGCACTTAATATGGGAGTGGTAGGTAGCAGGTATGGAAGGAGGCGAGGTTTCCAAAATTGAAGATCCCCTCAAGACTGGTAAGCTTTGCGAGGACAAAGGAGGAGGCCCACGAGGCGTGGCAGGAGGCCCCTAATTTGGCAGAGGATGCCCCTGGAACATGAGAGGAAGTCCCATGCCATGTTAAAGGGGCCCCAGGATGTGGGAGTAGGCCCTCCAAAACGGGAGAGGAGGACCATTGAATATGGAGGAGGGTAGGACGCACGAGAAGACGTCCAAAACCGGTAAAGAAGCTCCAGGAAATGAGACGAGACCCCTAAGACGCGAGAGGAGGTCTATAATTTGCTAGAAGCACCTGAAATGGCAGGAGTCGTACCGGGGTACTTGAAAATCACGACATGGGCCCAAAAAGATCCGGCCGGGGGCCCTGAAAATCACGCTGAGCTTAGGGGTATCAAAAATTCACGCCCGGATCATGAAAATCACGCTAGGGGCACGATAGGTCGTACCGTTCCCCAACAGCATCATTGGGACACAAATGAAGCAGGGGCAACGAAAAACAATCCGGACATGGATAATCACTCTGGGGCCCCAACAATGACACCAAAAGCATCCAAAACGTATTGGACACCCACAAAGTGTCGAGGTCGCTAAAACTCGCGCTAGGGATCCAAGCAAATGACGTCGGAACACAAAAGATTACATTGGACTAAAAAAGTCGCGTCGCAGCCCTCGAAAATCTCACTGGGGACCAAAAAAGTCGCGCCTGGACCCCAAAGGTTGCAGCTGCCCCAAAAATCAATTATCAACCGGAATGTCACTCTGCGCCCCAAAAAAATCGGGTCAAAGTCCCCCAAAACCCGTTGGGCACTGCAAAAAAACGTGTCAGGGCACCGAAAAAAATAGCACCTGGAGACTGAAGAATCGTACCAGGACCCAAAAATATCACATAAGGACCTATAAAAAAATAGAACTCGATGTCCAAAAGTTCACACAGAGACTCGATCGAATCGACCCAAGCACAGGAAAATTATGAACAGGTCCGGAAAAAAATTACCCGGAGGGCATTTATACTTCGAAAGGTGCCATCGGCTGAAAAAAGTCCTTCGGTGGCCGCAGTGACATATCAAAGGGGCAAATGCCCCTCCCTCCTAAGAGGGATATGCTCCCAAGAATCGAGCCGAGGCCCCCAAAAGTTGCGCTGGGGCCACACAAATTCGCGTCGGTCCACCAGAATTCGCGTAGGGGCTCCAAGTAAATACGGCGGGCCCCAGAAAACTCGCTCCGAGGCCCGAAAATCTGCAACAGGAACCGCCAAGATCGCGTTGGGGTCACAGCTAAGTACAACGCGCCCCGCATACTCGAACCGGTTCCACCAAATTTCGCGCTCGGACCCACAATTCCGATCGGTAGTACCAAAAAATTGGTCTGGGCATCAAAAAGTAACGTCGGGGCTGCCAACAATTGGCGTCTAGGGCCCCACATAGGCACCGTGTGACCCCCAAAGTCGCATCGGTATCCGAAAAATAAAGCCGGAGCCCTCCAAAATCGGGAGGGATTGCAAAAACGTCCGGGTCAGGACAATGGTTCAGGAGCACCGAACATGTCATCAGATGCCTTGACAAATCGCGTACGGCATCGAAAAACATACCGGAGCTCGATGAAAATCGAGGTGAGATACAAAAACATGGCGCCAGGGACTCGAAAAATCAGGGCGGGATTCGGAATTTAAAGAAACTTCAGAAGAGATCCACAAAAATCGCGTTGAGCCCAGATAACTGGCGTTGGGTCCCGGAACCACGCGCCTGGGCGCGATAAGTCGCGCTAGGACCCATAAAAATTGCACCGAAGCCTCAAAATCGTACTGGGGCCCCACAAATGTGCGTCAGAAGGCCCAAATAAACACAGCGGGACCCTAAGAGCACAACGGGGACCGAAAATGCGACTGGCCCTTCAAAGCGCAGTCTCGCAAAAAGCGGCAGGGTCCGAAAACATGCGTTGTAGCCATAACTATATATACCGGGAACTCTACAAAAATACCGGGCACTGAGTAAACACATCGAGATCTTTGGAAGCGCCCCGACAACTAAAAAAAAAATGTTCGGTGCGTAAAAAAAGCAACAAACCCTAAAACGAGCAGGGGTTTCGAAAATGCGTTGGACCTCTTAACAAAGTGAATTGGAGCCCTAAGACACATCCGTAGACGAAGAAATACGAAACGGATCCAAAGAAGTACACTCAGGCAGGGCCTCGGTTCGGTAGCCAACCTGGAAGCATGTTTAATCAAAGATATGAGGTGCATCAAAGCTCAGCGGGTATCCGCATTTCTTCACCATAAAATATGGTAAGTAGGGAACTAATGATCGAATTTAATTAATCGTATTTTCGCAGCGAACGCCCATACGAAGCATTTCATTACGTCAGATATGGCGCAAGTCTATCATGTGGCAGCAATTAGCAAAGCGTAGGAGGCCCAGCAGAATACGTAGCATCGCACGAAGTGTGGCGAATGCGCCGAATGCGCAAGATGGGTGTGCACGTGCACTAACGTTGGCGTCGTGGCGACCGGGCACTATGAACTGGAATGTCTGAAATTGGGAAATTTTACATTTTAAAGTGATTTGTATAGGTGTAATTTCAGCAGTGTGAGGTGACTTATCAAGGGATACCAAAAGAATACATTCGAACAGGTTGAGGGAGATAGGGTTGAAATCCGACGAATCAGAAACGATAGTGGTAGATTAGGCCCCTCCACAGGATAATTCAGTTGATCACTAATTATTTTATTTAAAAAGGTCCCCTTTGACAAAACAGTGGTCGAAATCGGAAGACTTTATTGAGTAGTTGGACCCCCTCCAAATACGTTTGCCCCCTCTCATTGACGCAAATATCGGTGCGTCACTGGTCCCCCAATAATGTTCAGAAACTTACGCCCATGGAGCAAAGCCAACATTGCGGGGGTAAATTCCCCCTCACAAGCATACAAAACAACACCGATGCCCCATATTAAATAGGAGGAATGATGTTTTAAAATGTATTTTCTTCCTACAAAGTTGTCTTCTGTGATTACAGCCTGCATGATTAGAGCTTTCCAGGTTCAATACCTTCTCAACGACATAATTTACAAAACGGTATAGCACATCGATAACCATGGGCGTGACGGCGTGGAATTCGAAGGTTTTGCATTATTTATGCATTGTCATTGCTACATTGTTGCATTGCCATTGATGCATGGTTGTTCAATGCTTGTTCTTGCCGTGAATTTATTCGCGGAGGATTTATTATTTTAGCTTCTGTGCCAAGTGCCTTGCAGCCAGCACCAAATGTTATAAACAAAATTAATAAATCCCTAAGATGCCGATCAGAAAACCAATTCAATCCACTTCTCGTTGTCACCTTCGCGAAATTGTCGTCCTAGGACTGAGAAATGATCGTTTAAGTTTGTTTATGAGATCAAGCTGGTGGGAATGACTAACAGTAGTGATGAACCTAGCTATATTCAGTTAAACTTGGTGGACAAAGAAGTGGGTTAATCAATGGGAGATATCTTTAAGATATGTTCAGCACGAGCCCCACCAGCTCGCTACAATCTAGAGACCAGCTGGAAGATTCTTCTCGTCGATAAAGCATAAAGATATTGGTTTGTTTTGGCACTGACGTATTTATCTACATTTGCTTATTTATACCCTGGTATGGCTCGGTTCTCAGCGGAAAAAAAAGATTCTTGCTATTGTGCTTTGCGTAAATGATGCACCATGCCAAGAACAAACAAGACATCAATATGAAATCATGTTCCCATTCGGGAACCATACTAAGAGCCTAAAAAGCAAGAGGAGGCCCTAACACAGTGGAGGCCCATTTTCGGGGAGCAGGAGGCCCCCTATCAACAATTCCCCCTCCCCCCTGGAAGAATTTCGTGGCGACGCCACTGCCTCCACCTGAGACTACTGTCACTGTACTGTGTTACACACACCTGTCACAGACTCACTCTTTGCCCAACACCACATACACCATAAACACATACAACACCACACGGCACAGTACCACAACATGAACCCCAACACACCTACACCCACCGGCGAATACTTCATCTGCAGCCGGGGCGACGGGGAGCCCATGGGCTCCCTCGACCCCTGGCTGGTGGATGAAGTAATCGCCAATCACACAGGAGCGCCCCTACACGCCAAAACACTCAGATCCGGGGCGCTCCTGAAACAAGCCAACAACCAAATAGACGGCCACATCCTTCCAACTATTCACCACATACAGGACACTCCCATAAGCATAACACCAGCCACACACTTAAACACTTCACAGGGAACAATAATGACACGGGAGCTGGCCTGTATGCCGGCGGAGACACTGGCCCTCAGACTTAGGGGCCAGGGCATCTCCGCCGTGTACAGGCCGCCCCCAAGACAGGGGGGCTTCAACGACGTGAAGAAGGTGTTGGTGTCGACACCCATTCTGGACTTCTTCGATCTCCAGCGTCGGACCATCCTGGAAGCCGACGCTGCGCGTCTCCGCGGCCTTGGATTCTGCCTCCGACAGCAGGATAAGGTCGGACGGTGGCGCCCCATCCAATCCGGGGTATTTTCAGCCACATTGCTACAATAAACTATCTGAGCTGACAGGCACTGGAAATCCGATGTCACAGCATGGCTAAGTGCTAAGCTAAATTCATACAACCAGTGAAAGACAGACTGATGTTGCAGAACGTTGCAATCACAAATTAATACGGCACGGTATCAGTCACCATACTGACCGTAAAGCATGCATCAACTGCATTGTGGATTGCTGTGGGAACATGGCAATTATTACAGGGAACAATTTGGCTCACACGGCTCTGCAATTCTCGGCAACGGAAACAAGCCGGCACACAACGAGGCACCGAGATTCTCGCCAACCGCACAGCCCGGCACACAGCGCACTCGAGACGACACACACCGGTCGGTGGCGGTCGGACAGACTGACAGACTAGTCGGCCCAGTCAGCAGCTGCCGCCAGCGCCGTGTCCACCACCAGGTACTGCCGCTGACCGTCGGGCAGCGCGCACGGCAGCAGGCCCACCTGCGCCAGCGGCCAGCCGGCCAGCGCGTCGGCCACACGGCGCACGCGGCTCCAGAGCGCCGGCAGCGCGGACGGCCGCACCGGCGCGCCCACCAGCCGCTCGGCCGGGTCGCCGGTCAGCAGCGCCGGCAGCCGCAGCCGGCCGCGCGCAGCCGCAGCGGCAGCGGCAGCGTCAGCACCAGCCGGACGACCGCCGACAGCGCGGCCAGTGGTGCTCCAGCTCCAGCGCCGGCGACAGCCGCACGGCCGGATCGCCGGTCAGCAGCGCCGGCAGCCGCAGCGGCAGCGGCAGCGTCAGCACCAGCCGGACGACCGCCGACAGCACGGCCAGTGGTGCTCCAGCTCCAGCGCCGGCGACAGCCGCACGGCCGGCAGCGCGTCGCCGCTGAACTGTATGTCGCAGCGCGTGCAGATGGTCGACAGCAGGTCGAGCAGGCCGCCAGGCGCGGCCGTCAGTCGGCCGCACTGCACGCGGCACTGGGTCTGGCACGGCTGGCCGGCCGGCCGGTAGGCCAGCTGCCGGAGAGAGCACCTGGGCAGCCGCGTGTCCAGCACTATCAGCATGGGCGGCGACGATCCAGCCGCCGCCACCGCCGCGGGTTGTGGAGAGGTGGCCGCCGCCGCCGCCGGCTGTGGGGAGGTGGCCGGCGTCGCCGCCGGCTGTGGGGAGATGGCCGGCGCCGCCGCCGCGGGTCGTGGGGAGGTGGCCGGCGCCGCCGCCGGCTGTGGGGAGGCCGCCGGAGCTGGGGTGTGCGGTGAGGCGGCCGTCGTCGCCGAAGGCTCGGGGCACGCCGGCGCCGCCGACGGAGACTGCGGTGCCGTGACAAATCCCCCGATGGTCTCCTGCGAGGACTGCTGCGTGGCGAGTAGGCTGATTTGACTGCGGTGCCGTGACAAATCCCTCGATGGTCTCCTTCGAGGACTGCTGCGTGGCGAGTAGGCTGATTTGACTGCGGTGCCGTGACAAATCCCTCGATGGTCTCCTGCGAGGACTGCTGCGTGGCGAGTAGGCTGATTTGCTCGCCGACCAGCTCGTACGACGCACACGTCCCCTGTCGGAAGAAACACATCTGTCACAGTCTCACCGACCAGCTGATACGACGCACACGTCACCTGTCCGAAGACACATCTGTCACAGCAGTGTTAAAATAATGGTTTCTCGTTAAGTGCAAGATGTCGAAACGAGTACAGCAGGATGTCAAAATCGCCACGGAAATAATGTGAGATCAAATACTTGTGAAGTCCTTCCAACCCAGTTTCTAGACAATTGAGTGCATATGAATGCACCCATTTCGCGTGTTCTGAGAGGTACCTAATTTGGGGATATCGATATCAGCGATAACGATACAAACACCTATGCTATAAACCAGCATTATATCACATAGCACATCACAGGTAATCCCTATATTTGGAATTGCGTCACGGGGTGTTCGGTATCACGATCCAGGATCCACTGTGGTGATCATAATCATGATACTTATATATTGGATGCTGTTAAAAGCAAGGTATGAAGACTTGGCAAACGCACACCTGGAAGCGCGATGTTGATGCACTTTTGGGAAGAATGTCGATTCAGTGTTCAGCAAGTGGTATATTCCACCCTATTTCACGAATAATTTATCACTCTGTCACAGCCTCACCTACCAGCCGATACGACTCACACCATGTCATATCACAAACCAATGCCATGCTTTTGTTAACATGGGATGAAATGGTAATGCCTCGGGACAGTCGGGACTTACTGCTTTAATCAGGCAAGACAGAATCCAGAGCTCTTTCACGAGACAAAAGCATGGGACATAAAAACATCCGGTTCCCGCTTCCTGCCTGACGTCGAGACGAGAAACGCGGTTGTCGAAACCGTTTATTCGTGGGCGGTCGAACCCACATTATCTTAGGCTGCCACATTCGGCGGGAATATGGCAGCGAATCAGAAAGTGTCCATAACCATACAACAGAAGCCACGTTTGCTAAAAATAACGAGTGAAAAATTTTCGCCACAAAATGTCAATGATCCTTCCGTCAGGCACGCGAATGCTGGCACGCAAATATGTTTGGCATGATCAGCTTTCCAAGGACAAATATTCTCATTCGTCAATTTTGAATCCCGATTTAGCCGCTTTAATAAAACAATTAGCCGTCCAAAATGTATGGTATTTGCGAGACAGAATAGGACCCTGGCTGCAAGTAGTCTTCGATCATCTAGGTTTTCGTTTTGAAGCCAAAGCCATTGTCAATAAGGAGACATTCCAATACATGAATGTCGTAGTCAAGAAAGTCGCTCCGGACCTAAACATACCACCAGAGGCCTTCAAAAACCACCAGAGGCCTTCAAAAATCGCGAACGATCCAGAAAAACGCACCGCAGCTCGAAATAAAATGCGGCAGGACAGAAAAGTATTGCGCTGACGGCCTGCAAAAAATCAGGCGGGTGCTCGGACTTTAAAAAAGCCAGACGAAATCATCAAAATTTCCGTCGACACCAGAAGACTCGTGTCGGTTACCCTTTCCCCCGGAACCACGCGCCTGGGCCCCACAAGCCGCACCGGGACTCTGAGAAATTATACTTGAGCCCCAAAATCGTGCTGTGGTGCCACACATTTTCGTCAGGTGCCCAAAATATACACAAGGGGACGCTAAGACCTCAACCGGAGGCCGAAATTGCACCAAGCCCTCCAGAGCGCACCGAGTGTCGCAAAAAGCGGGAGGGCCTTAAAACTGTAGCAAATGTGTTGCAGCTCCAAATATACAAACCGGGTGTGCGAGAAAACACAACGGGGCCCTCAAAGCACACAGGGGACATGAGACTGCATGGGTCTTAAAAACAGGCTGGGGCCTCAATAAGCGGTATGGTCCTTAAAAGAAGCAAAATAATATGGCTCTAAATGAACATATCGTGGTCTTCGAAAAGGCCGGAACCCCAAAATTAGCATCGGTGCACAAAAAACCAACATTTTAAAAAGAGTCTGGGTCTCAAAGTGTGCTGGGCTCTTGACAAGAATTGACCGGAGCTCTAAACCACGAGCTAGGTGTTATGAGCGGACGTAATGCCGGTGGTGCCGCTCTGGTGATGGGTTTGTGAAGTAACGCCACCAGAGTGGGCTTGCTATTAATGTCATATTATAGTTTCTACAGGAGGTGCAAGAAACTTTCAATAGTCAAATTTGAAGAATATTTACAAGAGCTCTCTACTCTGTAGTTCGTTTTATTATCAAATCATTTCACTCTGTAACTTTCCATGAATTTGAAATGGGAACAATTGGTCACCGAACGTCTTGTAATAAATTACGCCATACAGCTTCTGTGTAATGTGCAGGCAATTTCCAATGTTTTTAACTAAACGAAAATTGAAGGTGCTACATTTTGATGTCATATTGAATTACTTCTATGTAGTTTTAACCCTAGGATTTTTGCACTCTATTCTAGGATTTATGTCCCATTATCACATTGCATTGATTGAAGTAGTAAATTAGATATTCTACATTGACACCCAAAGGCATGGTCTGCCACTGCCACCTGTGACCTGACACCCAAAGGTATTGTCTGCCACTGTCACCTGTGACCTGACACCCAAAGGTATTGTCTGCCACTGCCACCTGTGACCTGACACCCAAAGGTATTGTCTGCCACTGCCACCTGACACCCAAAAACACTGTCTGCCACCGCCACCTGGACCCCTGCTTTCACAGCCATCCCAACGACAATGGGCCCAGCTACGACTGTACCCACCATCATTGACCGCTCGTCAACAGTCATCTGTCAACCATCAACCGTCAAGTGCCAACGGCCAGACAGCTGACCAGCCGCAACAGGCAGATCTGATGGATGTGACCTGACATGATGGGCGTGACCTGACACGATGGGCGTGACATGACATGATGGACGTGACCTGACATAGTAGGCATGACCTGACATGATGGGCGTGACCTGACATGGTGGGCGTGACCTGACATGGTGGGCGTGACCTGACACGATGGGCGTGACATGACATGGTGGACGTGACCTGACATAGTGTGCATGACCTGACACGATGGGCATGATCTGACATGGTGGGCATAGCCTGACATGATGGGCGTGACCTGACACAATGGGCGTGACATGACATGGTGGGTGTGACCTGACATGATGTGCGTGATCTGACGTGGTGTATGTAACCTGACATGATGGGCGTGACCTAACATGGTGAGTGTGACCTGACATGGTGGGTATGACATTACATGTTTCTCATGACCTGACATGGTGGGTATGACATTACATGTTTCTCATGACCTGACATGGTGGGCGTGACCTGGCATGATGGGCGTGACCTGACATTATGGGCGTGACCTGATGTAATGGGCGTGACCTGATATAAAGTGCAATAGCAATGTCACACAAGGATCACAACTGTTGGAGTTTGACAACTGTTGGAATTTCAAACGGTGCTGAATGACAACAGCGACGACATTGACGCTATAAATGATTGCAAGGGCTGTTCAATAGAGCTTGCGGCGTTGCTGTTAACCCCAGTCGGCTGCAGCCTGATGGACTGCCGTCAGCGGGCCGCCAGCCACTTGTGTTCGGTCGGGGCATACACGACACAAACGAGACTGGGTGGTGGCCCAGTTGGTTCAGGTAGCATTTCGATTAGCATTTCGACGACTCACTTGAAACGATACAAGATTTAAGAGCACATTTCCGTTTTGGAAGATATTCGGGTATCATATATTACTTATTTGTACATGACATGCCAGTCCATGCCGGTGTTGTTTTCTTCGTTCACATCAACAATGGGCACCTGCTGATCCTGAAGTTGCCCTTACAGTTGATCTTTTATCGTGAACCGCGCCAACGATTTGGCAACACTGGTGTCACCCTTTTGGTCTAATTCAGATCATTCTAAGCCCAAACGCAGCCTTCCCAGCCAGCCTAGTCAGCCAGAGCTGACAGCAACACCATGAGCGCCCAACTGATCAAAGTTCGTTCGTGTTTTTCCTCTCGATCTGATGCTGTCGCCGCTGGCGTAACCATGGGAATACCAGGGGAGCATCTGGGGAATGTCAGGGGAATGTTAGGGGAATGTCATGGGAGTGGCAGGGAATGTCAGCGGAATGTCAGAGGAAACGTCAGGGGAATGCCAGGGGAACGTTAGGGACTATCAGAGAAGTGGCAGGGAACAAATTGACTTCCCTTCCGGAAGAAAAACGTTGCACTTGTTCTGCTCACATTAGTTTGTCGGATTGACCATTGAAATGTCTGTATCTGCCCTCCCCCCCCTTCCTATTCTTTTGACTAGGCTACCACTCGTTCCCCAGGTGTTCAGTCCTGAGGAGTGAATAAATGCGATTTATTTAGTAAAATCCCCCCACCCCAACTGAAAACATTGTGGCTTAAAATCTGGGGTCAGATCGGTTTCTCGAGCAAAAAATGGCCAGGATCGGGACCAGAGCTTTATTCACCCCTCCCCTCACACAGTCTCGAAGGACTGGCGATGCCAGTGGATCACGCCTGACCAATACCCATGGAGAAGCGGACGAGAGGCGAGAGAGGGGACACTTTCCTCTCAGCCCCAATATCCATGGAGAGGCGGACGAGAGGCGAGAGAGGGGACACTTTCCCTCAGCCCCAATACACATGGAGAGGCGGGTTAGAGGAGAGAGGGGGACACTTTCCTCTCAGCCCCAATACCCATGGAGAGGCGGTTTAGAGGAGAGAGAGGGGACACTTTCCCCTCATCCCCAATACCCATGGAGAGGCGGATTAGAGGAGAGAGAGGGGACACTTTCCCCTCATCCCCAATACCCATGGAGATACGGATTAGAGGAGAGAGAGTGGACACTTTCCCCTCATCCCCAATACCCATGGAGAGGCGGATTAGAGGAGAGAGAGGGGACACTTTCCCCTCATCCCCAATACCCATGGAGATACGGATTAGAGGCGAGAGACGGGACACTTTCCCCTCAGCCCCAATACCCATGAAGAGGTGGATTAGAGGCGAGAGACGGGACACTTGCCCCTCAGCTACAAATCTGTGAATTTTAACATGAACCCTGTGACGCTGCATGGTAAACAACCAGTTACACACGCACGTTCGCTCCTCTGGCCAATCTCGGTGCTGCCGCCGTCGCTCCGGCATGGCTCACATTGTGCAGATGGTGGTCACGGGGCCAGACATGGCGCATGCTGAATGGACCAACCTCATCTTCTTGTTGTCAACTCGATAGCAGACAACCGACCGACAACCGACAACCGACAACCGACAACCGACGGTGTTGCCGGGCCATGTTGTGTCCAAATGCAAAACGGCTGATGACTGTCTGCCAGTAGCGAATCGTGCGCAGCAAATACGCCATCACCGCGTCAAGCCGTGGTCCTGCCGCACGTCATGACCACGCCGCGGTCCTGCCGCACGGCGCAAATTAGCCTCCAAATTAGCCGCCACTTCCACGCTGTCCGCGCCCCCGCAAACCCGGCAAGGCGAAGGTCGCCAACGCAGAACGACCGTCCGCAAGGGCGCGAATGACGTTGCGGGCAGACGCGGACACGCCCCTCCGGACCGCCGGCGGCACGCAGCAGAAGGCCGGCCGGCCGGCGGCGGGACGGTGACGCAGCGGAAGCAGCCGACCGGCGCGTGCAACACGTGCAACACGTGCGCGCACACCGCGCTGTCCGGCGGAAGAGATCAGAAGGCGGTTTCACGCGTGCACTAGCGGGAAGTAATCGTCATGACATCCCAATGGCGAGGTCAGGGCATAATAATTACGTTGCTCAGAAAGCTTTTAGTCTGTAGATTGGACCAATTTATGATATCAATAAACAAACAGAATATGTTCAGTTACCTAATACAAGTTTTTGGACTAGTAACAGCTTGTTTATGCACAAACCCTGAAAATGTACACCCACATCCGCGCCTGGGACGTCATCTAGTCGGAAATCTGGAAGTCAGACCAAGCGAGCCTGACTTCGGAAGTAAACTCGATGACAACAGCTGTTTGTCGAATTCAGCGGTCTTCAAATGCCAAATTTTCCGCGCACTCGACCACTCTGATCAATATCGCCAGCCATTATTTGTGCTCTGATTGCATCATTTACGGCTGAAATATGTCAGGCGAGCCAACAAACAAGTTTGTCTCAGATGCGCATATTTTGGACGTGTTGCGGCCTTTTGAGTGCTGTAAACAATTCATGCTTTGTTCTTTCTTGCGTGTATGATATTCAAAGGCAAGGATCAATTGCCCTCCCCCCACAGTATGGGTTATTCAGGTAGGAGTACAGCAACATTTAAAAACGGAGCCACGTATGGTGCGGTACAGCGGATGCCATTACAACTGTAAACAACCCTCTTGTAAAGTGGAGAGAATTTAATATTTTCTGGAGCGTCAAGAGGGAATCGTAGTTTCTGGAAATGATGTATTTCAATATTTATTCATAATACAGGTACTTCACAGCCATAAAATGAAACGTAAAAGGAAAAATATTCATCCGCAGGATATATACTACCACTTTCTCCCTAATATTGCATATTTGCTGGTAATCCAACGGCAAATTTATGTACTATCCGACAACTCCTACCTCCCGCCATGGTGCCAAATGCGGCCAGATTGGCTAGTTGTTTCTGTGAATTGAGCGCTTTTTTCAAACACTGCCACAATTTGAATATGTTGGTTAAGCTTAATATTGAATTGATTACTTCATAGTTAAAACTTCTTGAACATTCCATATATACAGATAAAGTACATATATTACAATGATATGCCCTTCATACTAGACGAAGTCATCGACATTGCATCCCGGTGCTTATTGGCCGTCGTGAAAAGAGCTAGAGTCGTTCCCAAGGCCTTTTGCATAAGGTACAACCAAGGCGATATATACCAGGTGGCGTCGTCCCTACTGCGCAGCGTTCTGCGCAGGTCCTTAAATGACGTCATCAGGGGTACACCCTTAACATAGGCCCGACCGCTAACACGCTGACGAAGATATGCATCGTATGTACACTACGGGAGAGAAATAAGGGGTAAAGAGGTGTAGGTGCAAAATTTAGAGCACTCTAGTTCTGGAAAGGATCCCCAATACCTTTTATATGCATATTATGCCTGAATGAGCCCTCAAAGGTTCAGTCAATATGATAGGATGTAAGACAGGTCAAATACGGCAGATAATTAATATCCTCCCGCGGCGAGATGCAGTGAGGACGTATCTGAAGCGTGTGCGTCGCTATGATGGGACCAGGTGGGGAGGGGGAGGCAAGTCCCCCAATCTGCATCAAATTTTGCATTGGGCTTATGGTGTTACATGGAAGAAGTAATTGACCGAAAACACCCTTTAATCCCTTCTATATGTGGCAGCGCCTCTGATTTATGGGAAAGGAAGGAGACAATTGTTTTTTTCCACATCGATAGGACCATAGGGAACGCGTGAAAGTCAGACACTCCTTATTATTGGGGAATATGTGAACCTCCGCGCCAGCTCAGCAGCAGGGGTGGAACTTCAAAAAATGATTGGAAGGACGCAATGTATGGAGGTAACAAGAAGACATTCAGCCGAGAAACCCCATTGGTGCCACATGATAGCTGAAATCTGAAATTATTGGGGTCAAAGGAGTGGGCTCTTAAAGGGGACTGAACCGCTCCCAAAGTATGTAAAATTACACTCTAGTTAGCAGGCATTCTGCGGACGGACTGGAAACATTGGGCACCAAAAGCGGTCAGACATGTATTGTTGGCATTTCCTAACAATGCGTTCAGGATTAGATCTGGCTCATTCCAAAACACCCCTAAACGTCGGCGTAGTTGACCTAGTCGGCGTCTGTGCTGGTTCCGGTTCAGAGCATAAATGAATGATCGCAATCAATGTTCGTGGGAAAGGGACTTTGCATATCGTTCCTTCCGATCAATGCTGATATGCCACATTATAAATATCAGAAACAATGAAGTGGCATACGCCACACCTGCCCCATAGCAGTACCAGAGCTGAGAGCAGTGCCAAGTGTCGCCAGGACGGGCCGGCATAGGGAGTGCCACCAGCCTATCCCTGGTCACAGCGGCAGCAGCAAAACACTCCGACAAGACAGAGACCTGGCGATACCACAGCAGTGCCAAGTGCCGCCAGGACGGGCCGGCACAAGGAGCGACGGAAACCCGCCAATGGTCACAGTCGCAACAGAAAAACACGCTAACACGCTGAAAAACGGCAGGACCGGGCGACACGAAAGCAGTGAAAAGTGCCGCCAGGACGGGCAGCACAGGGGGCGCCGCCAGTCCGCCCCTGGTCATGGCGGCAACAGCAAACAGGGAGAAAAAGGCAGAACCAGGCGACACGACACGCCACAGCAGAGACGGTGACAGATGACCACAGTGTGAGGGTGACATCCTATCGCTGGCTGGTGACATGCTGGCGCACCTGCCTAGCTGCTCGCCTCTCTGCGCTTTGCCGAGCAGAGGTCTAGCGCAACCAGCCAATGCGCACATGCAGCCCAACTCGAGTTAGCCTCCGTGCACACGGACATCTAGCCTCGGCTGCCGGCTACTGATGACGTCTTCTAGGCGCCTCACGATGTCGTCCTCGCCGGTACAGGTTGTGCATATGATGGAGCAGAAATAAGAATTAAACTGGTCTACCACCGCCATCCAACATGTCTGTGACACGTAGAGCCGGCCGCGACGGATGGTGATAAGCCAAGAGCTGGACATAGCGGTCAGGAGCACCTCGGGTGCTTCAGACGTCGGACAGCCAAGCGTTGTATTGACACGCCTCATTTTGTAGGTGACGAAGCCGGCAACAAAGGCAAGACCGTCACACTCCAGTCCCAGTTTGCTGATGGTGGTCACGCTATATTCATAATGTGAATTGAAGTGGTGTCAAACTTGTTGAATTGGTTCTTCATTTAGCTACACAAGGATAAGATGCTCCAAATTGCATCAAGCACACCAGACATGCATGATTCAGCACTTCATACCATTCAGATCTGGTAGGCAGGTTAATTCATGGAATGGCACCAGGCTTCAGGAGAGGCAGGTGTTGCTGTTGTAGTATCAGCTTCCGCTGCATCAGGTAGAGGTCTAAAACTTCTAAAACTACAGGACTAGATGGTATTAGCGTTTCTATGTTTCAGACTTTCTTTTATGGCATCGGATATCCCCTTCTAGACGTGATAAACTCCAGTCTCGTCACCGGTCGCGTTCCAGCAGTGTGGAAGCACGCCCTTGTCACGCCAATCCCCAAAACCAAGGTAGTTGCAGCGCCATCCGACACACGACCCATTTCGATACTTCCGGCCATCACAAAAATCGTAGAACGTGTTGTGCAGACAGCTTTACCAGTACATTGAGGAAAATTACTTGCTTTCGGACGCACAACACGGTTATCGAAAACAACATTCTACCGAATCAGCACTTCATGTAATCACCGACACAGCACTACGAGCAATGGATCGCGGTGAAATTTCGATTATGGTACTCCTAGATCTCTCAAAATGCTTCGATGTCGTCCCACATTCCAAATTACTCGAACAACTAGAAGCCTATGGAATACATACGAACTGGTTCCGCAGCTACCTCGCCGGCCATACGCAGCAGGTGCAGATGAGCGGACACGAGTCCGGCGCGGGCCGGTGCAGGGCCGAGCTGTGCAGGGGCGCAGCCGGATGCGTCTGTGGGGCTGGGGGAGGCAACCTCTCAAAAACTCAGGCCATCAAAACTGGAATTTTCCAGGGGGGAGCGCTTTCTTGTATTTTGTACGCGCTGTATGCTAATGATCTGAGCATGTGCATCGGCGACGACGTGACTACTGTGACGTACGCTGATGACTCATCCCTGATCATTAGTGGCAAAAAGCGGGACTTGAATTTAATCATCCAGCGCATGGAAGCCGCCCTCAGCTCTGCCTACCAATGGTTCTGCCACAATGGCATGAAGGTAAACACCGCGAAGACGCAGATGGTTGTCCTCGGCACGCAGGCCATGCTCCGTAACCTGCCACCGGTCACTCTAAATTTTTGTGGAACAACTATTTCGGACTCACGAGCTGCAAAATGTCTCGGCCTCACCATCGATCGTCACCTCACCTATCAGGCTCACATTGACGCGACTGCCAAAAAAGCAACAGGTATTCTCATGGTCCTAATTCATGCGCGTCATGTCATACCACATTCGGCTCTAAAACTCATAGTAGAATCGTTAGCAGTATGAGTTGTCCGATACCGTATCTCTGTGTATGGCTCGGCGGGCGTGACACAGGTGCGACGCGTGCAGAAGATAATTAACTTCTGCGCGCGAGTAGTGACTGGGAGGCGGCGTTACTCCCACATCTCTGATGCGCTGGAGCAGATGGGCTGGTTGCGCGCGTGTCAGCTGACCACCTACCATACTGTCTCTTTTCTGGAACGTGTACTAGTGTCAGGGCAGCACGCCACCCTCCGTGCGAGCATTGGTCCCCGGGGCCGAGAATTGCACGGGCGCGAGACCCGACGCGCCGACCATCTAACCCTCCACCAAATAAGGACGGAGTCGGGTCGCCGGAGGCTGTGTTACCGGGCTGTCCTGGCACTTAATGAGACGGGACTCGCTCCCGGAATTCCCCAATTCAAGGTGAAATTGAAGGCGGGGATTTTGGCAACAGGGGATGGTGTGGCGTGACGGTCAACTCTGTGGTGCGGCGAGGCTGTTGCTGTTTATGTGTGTATGTTTTTATGGTGTGTTTTTATTTTTAATTGATCGTACACCTACTTTCCATTTTATCGCTTTTAGTAGGTATTCGACGTGGCATTGTGAAAAACCGTTTTACTAACCATGTGAATTGGACCTCTGCCGAATAAATGAGTTTGAGTTTGAGTTTGAGGTAGCCACAATCATAATCATCAGAGGTAAAGTGGTTGGAACAAATTAATAAGTTGGTTGGATGAACTCCATCAGCTCTTGTTCACTTTGTCAACCAAATCTTGCTATTATTTCCATCTCTTGGAAACTTAAACATGTCGATTGACAATCTCTCTCCTTTCCAGATTTTCTTCCCACATCTTGCATGTTGCTACAGCACAAACACAGTCCATTGCTATTCACCTGGAACCTGACATTCATACAGTTAGATATGTTAATTGAAAAAGTTCACCAACACATACCCTCATGTAGTTGTCTTCTTGAATGGTAGAACAGGTGAAGGTTCCACCAAAACATTGAACTGAAAACCAATCCTGAACTGGGGATGGCCTGGCTAGCTGTTGTAATTTTGTAATACATTTTTGTCAGTGTCATGCATAAAACTGTTGATCATATTTCAATTTTGCAGTGAAAATTATATCACTGGACATATTTTAAACACCTTTTACCTCCATGAAGCATACAAAATGGTTGGGTTTGGGTAAGTTAGTCTAGGTTATGGTTTTGTGGTAAGCTACAAAAAAGCTCTTTTTGGGGAGGGGCGGGATTCATGCAAAAAATAGTTTATTTTCCTTAAAAGCAGTTCAGGTTAGGTTAGGTTACCTTAGGTTACCTTCGGTTAGGTTTTTAACTTGAACATTTTTAGAGCAAAAAATGCTTGGAAATTTTCCATTTTTACAAAGACAATTCGCTTTTTTGCGTGGATGGTTAGGCTAGGTTAGGGTAGGTTGTGTTGCATTTTTTTCTTGATTTGGAACATTACTTTTTATGCTATATTACCCAACACCAAGCACCTTTTTGGGTGATATGCTGCATCCCAACTGAAAAATATGCATTTGCAGAAGAAATAAGTGGTCGCATCATGCTCAGCACATTCATAAGATTGATTATAAAAAAATTGCATGAAATCAGAAACTACCTTCAACTGCGAATTTACCGGATTAGCGGAATCAGCATATTAGGTATAAACTTGATACGGAACACACCTCAATTTACATCACTAATTAACTACAGCTACACTTAACAGTGCAACTACACTTAAGTCATAAAGTCATAAAGTATTAAGGCTTAATAAGAGCCACAGGGGCCCATCTGGGTTAAGCCTATCTAGAAAAGGTACTAGAATGTACATACTCCCACCCCAATCAATCCCTTATCCCAAGTTCCTAGGAAGCTATATATCCCAGCCCATCTAACACCACTCACTTGCTACCGCCTAACACCCTCAATAATCACAAGCTCCTCCCATCACACCCATCGTGCCACCATAGACAACCTCATCAGCATCACATCCAGAAGGAAGGTGCCGAATCCACTGCTAGGCACATCCCACAGAAATTCATAAAGCGTTCAGACTTAATAAGAGACTCACTTGCTATTGCATAATACACTCAACAATTACAAACTCCTCCCATCATACCTATTGTGCTACCATAGACAATCTCATCAGTATCACATCCCGAAGGAAGGAGCTGAATCCACTGCTAGGTACACCCTATATAAAGTTATAAAGCATTTAGACTTAATAAGAGACTCACTTGCTATTTCATAACACAGTCAACAATTACAAACTCCTCCCAACTCCCACTCCTCCCTGTCGATCAACCTTCCCTGGAATACAGAAAAACAATCCCCCTATTCTTATAATGATTGTCTATGCCGTTTTTAAAGATGTTCAGTGTGTTGCTACTGACAATGGTTCCTGGCAGCTGGTTCCAGTGTTCTACTACCCTGTTGGTGAAGAAAGACTGTCTTAACCTTGTCCTGCTGTGATTAACTTTAATTTTGAATTGATGACCTCTAATTGCATCATTTCTGTTAAATTCAAACATTTCCCTGAGATATCCCTGTTCCTGACCATGAACAAATTTAAAAACCTCGATGAGATCTCCTCTCAGCCTTCTATATCTAAGTGAAAACATGTTCAATTTCTTCAGTCTTTCCTCATATTCCAGGTTGCCTATACCATTAACCATTTTTGTTGCCCTCTTTTGTACTCTCTCTAAAAGCCAACAATCTTTCTCATAACTAGGGGACCAAGCTTGGACACAGTATTCCAAATGTGGCCTGACATATGCACAGTAAAGCTTCCTGATGACCTCCTCACTTTTGTATGACACATTCCTCTGTATTGCCCCAAGCATTCTTAGTGTCTTCTTCCTGGCTTCTTTGGTCTGCTCTGATGCCCCCAATTTTGTGTTCAAAATAACACCTAAGTCCTTCTCCTGCTGAGTCACAGATAGTACTTGGCCACCGATCAAGTATGGAGCCTTTATATGCTGCCTACCTACATGCATGACTTTGCACTTATCAAAATTAAACTTCATTTGCCATTTTTCGGACCACTTCACTAGCTCGTCTAAGTCTTTCTGCAGCAAAACCTGCTCATTTTGCCCTGTTATTGCCCTAAAGATCTTCAAATCATCCGCAAATTTCAAAACCTTACTGCTTAGGCCACATTCAATGCTATTCACATATATAATGAACAATAGTGGCCCCAGTACCGACCCCTGGGGGACTCCACTAAGAACATTTTGCCATGATGACTTTGTACCATTTAGCATCACTCTCTGCTGTCTATCTGAAAGCCACAACTCTATCCATTTTAGGATGCTACCTGCAATACCATGGACCTGAAGCTGCATCATTAACCGTTTATGGGGTACCTTGTCAAAGGCCTTACTAAAGTCAAGATATGCTACATCAACCTGATTTCCCTGATCAAATTGTTCTGTAGCAAAATTCAAAAAGTCCAAGAGATTTGTGAGGCACGATCGCCCTTTTCTAAACCCATGTTGAGTATCTTGAATCAATTTGCTTCCTTCCAGAAAACTAACTATTCTATCCTTGATAATTGATTCGAGTACCTTGCAGACTAGGGATGTGAGGCTTACTGGCCTATAGTTTTCAACTTTCCCTCTTTCTCCTTTCTTGAAAATAGGAACTACATTTGCCCTTTTCCAATCTGTTGGAATTTCATTTTGCGAAACTGATCTACAAAATATTATGCTAAGTGGAATTGCCACTTCCTTTTCAGCTTCCCGCAATACCCTAGCATAAATTCCATCGGGTCCTGCTGCCTTGTTTGTCTTTATTTTTCTGATATAATTGAAAACAATATCACTATCAATGAAATCAACATCGTGTATCTGATCACCTGTCACTGAACTGTGGTTCACGGTTGGCAGATTAGTCACATCCTCCACTGTAAACACTGATTTAAACTGCTTGCTCAGCTCCTCAACCATCTCACTATCCTCACTCAATATAGTCCCATTTACATCCAGTGGACCAATTGTGCTTGAAACTTTACTTAGCTTGTAGAAACTAAAGAACTTTTTACTGTCCCCATTACAGTTCCTAGCCAAATCCAATTCTTTTGCTCGCTCTTTGCTGCTCTGATTTTCTGCTTCACAGCGTCTCTAGATTTTTGATACGACCTTAGATTTACGATATTTGAAGCCTCCTGAAATACTCTAAATGCACCTTTCTTAGCCTTAATTGCTTTCATCACATCTGGTGTAAGCCATGCTGGCTTTTCTACCCTTCTTTTGCGCCTTTGCTTTTGGGGGACATGTCTAATCTGAATTTCCCTCAAGTAGGATTTGAACTTTTCCCACATTTCACAGGCATTTAAATCAAAGAATTCTTCTTCCCATTTTATGGCACTTAAAGCCTCTCTCATGCAGGCAAAGTCTGCCCTGTTAAAATTTGGAATCTTTGCCAAATTATCCTTGATTGTCCCTGATACCTGTGCCTTGAATCTCACTATGTTATGGTCACTTCTTCCCAGAGTTTCTCCTACAGTCAAGTCTTGAACTAAATCACTTAAATCTGAGAAGACAAGATCCAAGAATGAGCCCTGCCTGGTTGGTTCCATTACAAACTGGTGTAAGAACAGGTCCTCTTCAAGGCATTTCCTAAACAGTTTACATGATGGGGAGCCAACACCAACATTTTCATATCCTTTTAGATTAAAGTCACCAAGAATAAGGCATTTCCTCTGAAAGTTTCTACTGATTTCCTCACAAATCACCTTATCAAGCTCCAGTTGCTGAGAATGTGGCAAGGTTCCTGATCGATACAAAGCTCCTATCCTCAGTTTATTGTTGTTGCCTTTTCCCACAGCAACATCAAGCCAAATGGACTCCACAGACACATTTTTCACCCAATCTACTACTTTTTGAGAACTGTATAAGCTATTCACATAGAGCATTACACCACCCCCTTTCACTGCTGGACCCCTATTGCATGAAAACATATTGTATCCCTGGATCTCATAGTCCTGCAAGTTATCCCCAAAATATCCCTCACTGACCCATGCCTCAGTAATGCAAACAAAATCTGGTTTCTCCTCAGCAACATAACACTTGAACTCATCAAATTTGGATCGAATGCTCTGAGCATTAAGCATCATACACTTAACAAAAGTTCCAAGACCATCTTTGGCTTTTTTATGTTGAGTAGCTCTATCATCTCTGGATGAGCCACCACTCTGCCCCCTTGATCTACTGCTACCCCTATTTGCTGACTGTGAGGTTCTATTGCCTATGCTGTCACTATTGACATATCAAGGCTATAGCTAACAGTGCAACTACACTTAAGATAAACCACGACACAACACAATACAATAAAACTGCAACCAAAAACGCTGCGACAGCAAACACGACGTGTGATGCTATACATAATACCAAGGCGATATATACCCATAATACCTACGAGATAGATATGTAAACAACTGCGCCATTTATGACTCAACTGCGTCATCTAGGAAATTGAGAAAAAGCGTGCCCCTAAAACGCTGCCTTTCGTAATGGTGGTTGTCTAATTCGCAGCCTAACTGAAACTGATAAAATAACAGCTAAACAAGATACTAAAACCATAGACGCGATATTAAAAGATTTAAAAACTGAGTTGAATTTAAAATATTTTAATTTTAATGTACGTCAAACCAATAAAACGGCCCAAAAGGTGTACCCCAGATGACGTCATTTGTACCATTCGAGGCGACACGCAGGAAGGCATGGGGATGACAACGGCCTGGGTACAACCGTCCGGCGATTCGAACTTTTCGTGACGTCACATGCTTTCAACGGCCGAAGTCCTCATTGCCCGCAATGCTTTTTAGGGATAACTTATAATGTGATTTTGTTTCTCAGAAATAGAGCTATAGCCATAAAACGAAGACCATGTGATAGAACACATCTTTCGATATGGAAAATCTCACTTCCGTTTATACCTGAAACTTACCTGAAACCCGATATACGAGCTGAAACAGGTCATCACATCACGCAGGCTTCGTCTCCAGCTGGCACCGTTCCATGCTTTTCCCACCGACGAATGCTGATAATGAAGGAATAAAGTTCAACGAATTATCCAGATTGCAGACATGGGCTATATCGACATTGCTATCAGGGTCCAGGACTATACAATGTAATCCTCAGTAACACTTTCGTAGTTTGAGTACAAAGAACACGAAAACGCAAGACGCATGTGACATTTTTTGCCCAAAACACCTTTCTACACCATTCGATAGCTATTTCGTAGACGCCAATGGTGACAAAAAAACACATGTTTAGGTAGCATGCGATGTTGAAGAACACCTTTTTCTTTAAAAAATACGCATGTGAGGAACAACGACATAAATCTCATGGTCAAAGGACGCATGAAACAAATTAGCATTCGCGTCAAAACGTATGTGCTGTATTTCGTGAGATTGTTTCACATGCCATGGCAAAAACACATATGTTGTCTTTGTTTTTGTCGCATGGACCTTCGGGGACGAGTGGTCTAGGGGTAAGATGCTCGTCTCACAATCGAAAGATTGTGTGTTCGAGTCTCACCTGTCGCTACTCGTCGCCCGCGACCAATCGGCGTGAGAGATTGGCGACGTTATATGGCTCAACGGTCGACGTGTCGTAAAACCAATAACCAACCAATCGCATGGACCTGAACGGCAAAAGGACGAATGTCATCACGGCGGTCACATACGTCTTTCTAGTACTCGAGATGCTGAAACTTTAGTGGCAGAGAAACGTATGCGAATAAGCGATACTGTCGAACGTCTTGTATGGTGCCAAACTGAGCCATATTTTTCTTCGCATTTGCCTACAGAATGTGTTAAGCTAGTCAAAAACAGATGAACGCGCGATAAATAGCTCGTGGTTTAAATATTCCACCCGACGTAAGATTAACACATTGCGTCCAGTGCCATGGGGCAGCGATCATTCTCAGTGCTACATGTTAGTTGTTCCGTCACCATTGGAAAACCTCCAAGTACGGTGGCCTCGTGCACTTCTGCCCAACCGACACGTTCAAGTGCTAAAGTCCTCTGCACCTCAGCTCATTCAACACCTCCGAGTCCGGCGGTCCCATGCACCTATGACCAATCGACACCTTCGAATACGGCGGTACCGTGCATTTCTGCTCATTCGACACCTTCGAATACTGCGGTACCGTGCACCTCTGCCCATTCGACACCTTCGAGTACAGCGGTCCCGTGCGCTTCTGCTTATTCGACACCGTCGAGTCGGGCGGTCCCGTGCATTTCTGGTCATTAGACACCTTCGAGTACGGCATTTACGGTTCGAGTACTGCACATCTGCCGTAGGCTGAAGCAGCGTTGGGACGTCGTCTACTTTGTCTTCAGCTCCGTCCTTAACTTCAGAGAGATCACTGCAATCAGAAAACAAGGCGGTCGTGTAATATATCACGGAAAAAGAGAATGCCTCGTTTTTTTAAATTAAAAATGTCCGTTGATTCAATCCCAGGTTGACAGATCAAATAGAAAGGCTGGCAGAAGTGTGTGTACATTGTGCATCCAAGTTTCATACTTAAAGCATTAATTTTAGACATTCATTAAACATGTGTTACATTTTGGTTGATATGAAACAAGCAAAGCAATTCGCTTTATTGTCTTACCATAATACTTGTGCATTGTGCATCCCAGTTTAATTTCAAGAGCAGAATGGCAGCTGAGCCCAATTCATGCCCTTGCATTTATGGGTTCCATAAATGCTAGGGCATGAATGCTAGTGATTCCATTAAAATCAAGAACATTTTGTTATGGGCGCTGTATGACCAACGCAGTCGATGCGCCCCTAAGCCTAAATAACCAACCAACCAAGAACATTTTGTTGGCAATGAACATACTGTAGCATAGTAAGTATGGCACACAGTACTAAGAACAATCAGAACATATTGTGATCAGACAGATACTTTGTTCATTATTTCCATAAACAGGCACACAACAGGATCAACAAGACATTTCATGAAGTCATGCATTATTGTGCATCTGCATCAATAATATTTCATAACTGGCTGCAAAAAAAAACACACTCCAAGAGTGCCCACACCCTATTTACAGCAAATAAGAAGTGGCATTCAGCCAATATTTAAATGCACGATGCCACTGTCACACCAAAGACCACCTCAGTGGCTCAGTTGGTTAGAGTGCTGCCCTGCACTGGTCTTCCCTGTCCCGGCAAGACAGGGTTCAAGTCGCTTCACACACTTGAATTTAGCCCCCGGCTGGGAGGGTCAGTTGGCAACTGGCCCGACAGGGCCGTGGATGAGCTACCAGGGCGGCAGTGTCAGTTCATTGACAGCTGATGTTAAACTCTTTGTCAAAATTCTGCCATTGAACTAGAATTCATGGACTGGGTGGTGGGGCAAGGGTTCATGCAACAAGCCAGACAGACAGACAGACAGACTTTTATTGAGGTCATCCACAATTGACTCGTGGCTATTATGACATCGCGTCAAATGGATAAACAACACAGCACAAAAGGTCAAACTCACAGAACAGTCAAACCAGTGGTCATAAATGTCATTAAAAAAAAACAAAAAAACAACAAATAAAATACAGCAAGTCGAGCAGTAAATCAGTCTGGCACGGGCGGCACGTCAAACAGGAAACTGCCGTAGGTGGCGACTGCCCTGCTGAGCAATAGGAGCCTGGTTCATAAAGCCACCCCAGCAAGAATGCAGACTAAATTTATGTTTAAGAACTAAAAAGAACACATAGGCGATGGGGATAAAAATACAAACATATGGTATTATTCTGCATTAATGTATTCACAAGACAAGCATTATACATATTTTGCCTCCATAAAGCAAAGGGTCTAAGCTAGATTAGGTCATTTTATAGTTGTAAAATTTTGAAGACATAAATTATGCTTGAAATCTTACCTTTGGGTGGGGAGGATAATTTTTCCTAAGAGTGTTTTTCCAAGGCTAGGTTACATCTTTTAACACATTGTTTGTGATGCTATACAATCAAACTCAAAGCCTCATTTTTGTGCTATTTTGCTCTGAAATTATAAGGGTACTATTGTACTTTGGGGCATTCACAAGACCAGTTGTAGACACATTTTACCTTTATGAAGCAAGCAAATAGATTTGGCTAGGTTAGGTTAGGTTCTGTTAGGTTTCACACTTGGAAAAATGCAATCTTAATAAATACATTTTTTTTTATCAACCAAACAGGTTGGCTTTGTGAGCATGGGTTAGGTTATGGTTTTTTCAAGTGCTAATTTTTAGGACAAAAATGGCATGGTCGGCTATGTAATGCTGCATTTTATTTTGTTTGTTTGAAAATTATCTTGCATGCTATGTTGCCCAACTCAAAGCCCTTTTTTATATTATTTTGCCCGCCAACTGAAAAGCAAGCATTTGCAGAGGAACTGAGTGGCCATATCAGCATAATCATGTTCATAAATGCTGCATAGAACATATGTGTCCTCAAAACTTCAAAAATTACATTAAAGAACAAATTTACTGGATATATGAGTTGGCATGTAAAGTCTGGCAATCAATCTCATTGCAGTCAGTTTGCAACATGCAAGTTCACATTCTACAGTCTGGCAGACTCTCTCATCATTACTTTGAGCCATGACCAGCATAAACTCAACACAACTGACTTAACTTGCTGGTGATCAACCAACTGGATTTAAGAATAATAATAATCCAAGTTCTTGCTGGGGTGGCTTTATGAACCAGGGTAGTATTGCTAAGCAGAGCTTGTTACATGAACCATGGCCCCACCACCCGATACATGAATTCCAATTCAACAGCAGAATTTTGACAGAAAGTTTAATGTGCCATCAGGCACCGACACCGCCGCCTGGTAGCCCATCCTCGGCCTCATCGGGCTAGCTGCCAACTGACCCTCCCAGCCGGGGCTAAATGTGAGCATGTGAAGTGAATCAAACCCTGTGTTGCCAGGACAGGGGAGACCAGTGCAGGGCAGCAACCTAACCAACTGAGCTACCAAGGCAGCATTCTGTTGCAGATATTTTCGACATACAAGAATGGAACTAAGGATTTCTAAGCAAAAGCAGTGTTGATTGACCAAGTTTGGAAAAAAATGATCTAGGCTGAACAAACCTATCCTGCCCACCCACACCAGGCACCTGTCCCTGCACCAATCTCCACACCAGCCACACCACACTGACAAGATCTTGTCAAAAGTTGAAGTGCCATGCTGATACTTTGCAGTCTTGCAATTAACTGTGGATCCCAATATAACCTACCTACCCATATAACCTACCTCAGTCTGCATACCCAGGTATGCAGAGAAAACACAGACAGTGAATTGCTAGGTAGAAATATTGAATAAATAAATAAAATTCATATTTAATATTTATATATTTATTAATATTTATTTATAATAAATATTGACTTAGAATTACCCATTTGAAATTTGAGCATTTGTACAAATAGCCTGAGCCCGGTTGCCATAGTAAGTTACAGAACTTGAATTAAAATTGCTTAAAATGAAAAGATGACTAACTACTTTGATGGAATGTTCACAGATGCAATAGCGTTCTTGTGCAGGAACAGCTTGGCCTTGAAGCCGATGGACCGTTTCAGTAGGCATGATGGGTCATAGTCACCTTCCTCAAAATGGTTTGAACACATGCGAGCCGTCTTCAAGTTCATCCGGTCCATTCTCGCACACAGGTGCACCCATTCCGCTCTCCTTTTTGCATCTTTCGGAAAACTAAAATACGAGATGCCAGGATTGTTCGTAAAAGATGAAGTACACTTAGCCACAGAGCAGTATCTCATTGCTTCGAGCACTTAGCCAAAGACCAGAAATACCTATAATATATCGTACGCAGCCGCACCGCTACCAGATATTTGGCCTGTGAAAGGACGCTTGTATTGTGGCGCAGTAAATGCGCAGGAAATGTCCAACGAATGACGTCACAAATTAAAGTGGCCTAATGGGCGCTGAAGGGACGGTGCGCCGCTAGCCGTGCCGCCGCCGCCGCCACGACGGCTGGCCCGCGCCCAAGGACACCCGCAGCCGCTGGTGCTGCTGATCGCTGTTGCGTGGCGGTCGAGTCACTATCTGGGGTGCTAACGCCCAACAGTTCACCAGCAAAAACAAACTACTTAGCTACGCCGCTGAACATGTGACGTGGTCCGCCGGTCATGAAGAGCAACAACAAGCCGGATATGACGGCGGCGACGGTGCCACCCGGCTTCACGGTGTTCCTGGCGCAAACGTCATCAGCATAAGGAAGCTGATACACCGTCAGATACCACCCCAAAATGTCTGTAAACTTGTAGTTGAGAGGGAGAATCGGAACAGATGCTATAACACCGTGTAACAAGAACATCCTCTTTGATTCTGGGCAATGACCTGTATTTTCTCATTCATTATGCTTCAAATAACTGGGAAAATCCCGTCAGTGATTGTAAACTTCGGGTTTCTTGTCAGTAGGGGAGAGTTGGGTAAGACGGGCAGGGTAGGTAAGACGGGCACCAGGCCTGTAGCCTAAACTAGTAACGACATCTATCCCCAACTTAGCGAAGCAATTAGCAAGCTGACTCTCTTTCGGCTAGCGAAGCCACGGGTATGGACATTCCGTCGTTTTCGAGATATTATTCATAAACTAAAACTGTACATTGCTTTCCGAACTGACAAATATTGTTTTGTAGCGTCCTACGATCGTGTGTTTGAGACTCTTTCGCCCAACCTCTCACAGAGGCTTAATTTGAAGGGGTCTGATAAGCTGTGTATATCGGTGTTTTGTTCCGGAAAGATGGCGGCGAAGGAACTCGTTTTGTATTTGGTGATGCTCGAATGGGGCAAGACGGGCAAATATGAAAAAAATGCCCGTCTTGCCCCATCACATTACTTTTGTACAAAATGTGTTGTAGTATGAGTCAATAAGATCAAATGTAACCTTTCCCTCATTAAATCCTAAAAGAAGATAAAGTAGTAGTTAAAAGCAGTGTTTCGGAGCCGGATGTTGGTTTTTTCGTCACCGGCTCCGAGGTGGTAACGGCTTCGGCAGTTGAGGGGGCCCATAGGGGTTGGCCGAGGGGCCCCAGGGGCTGGCCGAGGGGGACCACAGGGCCGAGATGGGGCCCATAGGGTCGAGAAGGGGGCCCATCACTGGACATCGCTTCTCCCACCCCCTCCCGGTCAGCAAGATAACCGCTAGACAGGGCCAATTTGTGCATGGTGGCAGGCCCCCAGATATATCGCTTTCCATCCCCCCCCCGTCAGCGATATATCGGCTACATAGGCCAATTTCTAATTCCTTAGGTGGCGGGCCATTAGAAACGGGGGGGGGCAGTCCAGGCAAAGGACTTGTCGACCGGGGGGAGGGGGGGGATGGGAAGCTATGTTGGCTCTGAGTCCTGGGTTATCGTCTGGTAGTTTTAGGAAAATGCTGTGACCGGGGGTAGGAAGCGATGTCGTCGGCTTGGTATCCGGTGTTGTTTGTATTATTGACCGGTGGTTGTTTTGGGGGGTCGACCCCCCTGATTTTCAAAGTGGGGTCCGACCCCCCTGATCCCCCCCCAGGTGGCGACGCCCATGGTTTTAACTATTACTTTTTCCTTCTTTTCAGGTTTAATGGGGGAAGGTTACATTTGACCTTATTCACTCTTTCTAGCATAATGACCCTCATATCCAGCCTTCAAAGATTAAAGTGGTTGTAGTATATTTGACGGCCAGTGATAGCCCCGATCGCCATTTCCTTGGATCCGACTCTGCTAGCAATTTCCAATCCTTAAATTCCTAATCGAGCTTCCCTCTCTTGTTCAGAAACAATGACTCGAGTATACAAGCGGAAAACAACACGAGGTCAATGGACGAGGGACTCGATGCTAAGAGCGGTGGAAGCCGTGAATCGGGGCATGTCCGTCCTGAGTGCTGCAACCGCACACGGCGTGCCGAGGAGCACATTGCAGCGTCGGGTGTGGGGAAAATGTGCGCTGAAAGCGCCATTAGGGCCCAAGAAAACTGTTTTCAATCCATCACAAGAAAGACAACTGAAAGAACATGTTCTCAAGATGGAAAGCATGTTCTTTGGTCTGACACAGACCGATGTTCGTCGGCTTACCTTCCAGTACGCTCAGAAGAACAACATTACCAACAACTTCAAGGATGGCCTGGCAGGAAAGGAAAGGATTGGCTGCGCGGTTTCCTGACTCGTCACAAGGACCTGACCCTAAGAACCCCGGAAGCGACATCAGCAGCACGCGCCAAAGGATTCAACAAGCCAGTTGTGTCCAAGTATTTTGACCTCCTGGAGGAAGCAAGCGAGCGAGTGAAGGGTCCACATGCCGTCTACAATGTGGACGAAACCGGTGTTACGACTGTTCAAAGCAAGCTAAGCAAGGTACTTGCGCAAAAGGGGAAGAAGCAGGTCGGCAGCTTGACTTCAGCGGAAAGAGGGGAGCTGACGACGGCAGTTGTATGCATGTCGGCAATGCGAAACTTCGTGCCACCCATGATGATACTCCCAAGGGCCAGAGTGAACAAAAATATAGAGGAGGGTGCGCCACCTGGGACGGCGTTTGAGTACCACCAATCGGGATGGATGCAAACGGCCATTTTCACACGTTGGTTCGAGCACTTCTTGCGACACGCCAAGCCTAGTGCAGAAGAGCCAGTGCTTCTGATACTGGACGGTCATCTGACACACACCAGAAATCTGGACGTGATCCAACTCGCGAGAGCCAACCACGTGACTATTATAGTCATTCCGCCACACACGAGTCACCGGCTACAGCCACTCGACGTAGGCTTCATGAAACCGCTGAGTACGTTTTATGCGCGAGCGCTCGAGAAGTTCCTCCGGCAAAATCCTGGCCGAGTGGTCACACTGTACCAGATCGCGCGCCTGTTCTGTGAGGCCTACCTCAGGGCTGCAACGCCATCCACAGCAATCAACGCCTTCAAGAAATGCGGGGCCTACCCTGTAGACAGACACGTCTTTGGTGAGGAGGACTACGCTCCGTCTGAAGCAACCGACATGCCGCTTCGTCGACCTACGTCGATTTTGTTGAACTAAAAATATTATTTTTAACCCTATATGCACATATGCGACATATTTGTGAAACTAGTTCATTTTAACTTCAATAACGATATCGTCCAATGTGTAACGGTTCAAGGAGTTTATGTCACGAATTGGCAACTCCTACTGCAGAAAACCGAGCTTTAATGAAAAAATAAGTTGGTGCGTTAGTAGAAGTAAAAGTTCGTATTTTTAATCACTTTATTTCATTAAACGTAAGATGAATAATTTGTATTGCTCAATATATGTTGTTAGAGTAGCTGAAGTAATATAAAACAATTCGGATAAACTGAGCACTATAATATTTTATTGAAAGGTAACAGTATTGTTATTATGACTCGGACTTACTCTGGCTCTAACATCCATGCCTTCTTTGCCACGTGGTATAATGTCGTCCAAGTTACATATATATATATATATATATATATATATATATATATATATATATATATATATATATATATACATATATATCTATATATACATACATATATATATATATATATATATATATATATATATATATATATATATATATATATATATATATATATATATATATATACATATATATATATACATATATATATATATATATATATATATATATATATATATATATATATATATATATATATATATATCCTGAGCATGGACTGCCGTATGTCGCTGAAACTGCACGTACTACACGCCCACCTTGATGAGTTCAAAGAAAACATGGGAGACTACTCAGGAGAACAAGGTGAAATATTTCACCAGGATGTCAGCTCTTTCGAGGAACGCTACAAGGGACAGTACAATGAAAGTATGAAATGGGGACTATGTCTGGAAACGTTTGCGTGAGAATGACCTGAAATACAATCGCCAATCTAGTAGACAAACTTATTTTTGATTAAACTATAACGCTATAATTTTTGTACCAAATATGTATCAATTCTCCGTAGCAATACTCTTTATCAACGCTCTGCATCACTGCACGGTATCACTGTCATATGCATATTATTATTAACTGTATTAACATATTATAATGCATACTTATACCCTTCTTGTTTCCTTCTTTTAATTTTCATTTATAAAGGCCGGGTATCGAAAATTTCATTTTTCATCATTGATTTATCATAATAATCGTGTAACATCACTTAAAATTATACTTAATACGATTCATTTGATTGCAAAGCAGATAGATAGTGTGAAAAACTTAAATTAATTAGCGCAAGATGGCAAAAATCAATAAATCGATGTCATGAACTCAGAACCGAAGTCTGAACTTGGTGACTGCTCACTTTTACTTGTTTTTTCCCTAAAAGTCGTTCTTAGAAAATAATAGTTAATAATCAATGAAAACAAAACAATAGTTTTTGCTCATGGACAAATTTTGTGTTGTATGGTGATTGGTGAAATGTCTAAAAACAAAATGTGTTCAGCAAAGATCCTTACGCGATTAATGGTTGCTAGCTGATTCGTAACGCTACGCCTTTGCTTTGATAGGCGGGAAGCGGTTAGTGTGCTGACATCTATGTGCAAACATAGATGTCGGCAGTGGGCCAAACGTGGCTGACACCAATGCCGCAGTTTGTGTTCGAAAACAGCGTGCTCGATTGCATCAGATACTGTCACCCCTGCATTTTCCACCGGTCAGCTTTGGTCCGATGACGTCATCACAGCATCGGTGCGTGATTGGTCAATATCGGTGAAGATTGTTTCGGTGCATGCGCAGTCGCAATTGACGCTTTTATAGCACCATGTGTTTCACCACGGTATTCCTCATGGGTGTGCGGGGAGGAGCACGCGTGCTCACGTCACATGCAAGCCCATGTCTCCTATAGCACCTTGTGCTTTACCACTGGTGAGTGGGCCTCATGAGTGTGCGGGGAGGGGGATGCTTGCTAATGCCACATTGAAGCCCATGTCTCCCTATAGCACCTTGTGCTTTACCACTTGCAAGTATTCCTCATGCCATATCCCAGCAAGCATGCTGGGAGGGGCATGCTTGCTGACGTCACATGGAAGCCCATGTCTCCCTATAGCACCCTGTGCTTTACTACTTGGGAGTATTCCTCATAAGTGTGCGGGGAGGGGCATGTTTACTGACTCCATATGGAAGTGACTGAGTGACTCCATAGTGATTGCTGCTGAGTGATTCCATGGTGAGTGCCTCTGAGTGACTTCATGGTGAGTGCTACTGAATGACCAAGTTTCTTTATTACCGTTGGACTGGGGGACTCCCCAGCTACAGGAAGCCGACATTCTTCTTCTTCTGATGCTTCAGCAGCAATTCCTCGTGCATCAACATCCAGATCCATTTGGCCAGTGCAAGATATGTACAACATTTATGATTATTGGGGCTTGGTGTGGGCTCACTCATGGTGTTCTTCATTCAACATTTATTGGAAACTATGCTGCTTTCACACTGGTACCCTCTACTCCCACCAATCCCCATGATTAAGGAAAAAGTTACAAGATATAGCATGTCTTACATAACTACAATGGATCTAAAAGTTTTGAGGAACCGTCCAGGAACCAGTACAATCTAAGTCTATTCACAATCGCTACAGCCTGCACAACTGAAGACAAGACTACTGTGCAATATAGGGGAAAAGTGCGCGACAAAACGGACATACAAGCTGTCGTGAATAACCACCACGTCGCGAAAAGCTAAGATATACACCCATACAACATATGATATGCAACACATAATAACCTCGAGCTCACATTAGGCTGACATATATCAATATGTAACACATAAGACGCAACATGTAATATGCAACATCTTAATATGCAACATATCATAAACAACATATAATATGCGACATGTAATAAGCACGAGCTTACCTGAGGTGTCTTTACCCTTTACACTGTTCACGTGCGGCCTTGCTTCCGCCAGATTCCTTTGAGAGGGACAGGCAGGGATGTCCCTTTTTATATGTTAAAAGGGATACTGGCACCCTCGATCGTAGATTGGGCACCCAATCAGGCTGAATCTCAACCATCGGGCCGATATATAGCCATTTATACACACAATATATATTATATATAATCATTTATAGGTACAATATATCACCATTTATATATACAATATATCACTATTATATAGATACAAGATATAATATACAATATGATATATCTATACAAATTATATATATATATATATATATATATATATACAATATATAACCATTTATATGGACAATATATATCCAAGGGCGTACATTCGATACATATAATTTTTGGGTCAATTTTCTCCATCAACATGGTCATTTCGCTCATGGTTTAGACTTCCTCACAAGTGAGTGCAAACCATTGGCGACACTACAAATAGATCAATCTGCAAAACATGCAATAAATGGTCAGCTGAGGAGGTTCGTGAGAATGAGGTGAATAAAACTTCCTTCGCGACCATTCAATTCAGTTTCTCCCTGACTTCATGAATGAATACCTAATAACAGCTTCGCATCGTTTCGATGTCATGAGAGAGAGAGAGAGAGGGGAGGGGGTGAAAAGGAGAAAGAGATAGAGAGACAGAGGGACAGGGAAAGAGTGACAGAGAGGGAGAGACACAGATAGACAGATGGACAGATACAGGGAGGCTGGAACAGAGATACAGATCATAAACAAAGTTATAGAGATACAAAGGCACAGATACACAAAGACAGGGTGGGAGCGAGGAGACCAGCACTTATCCACATTCCCTGTAGTGGCGGCCAGTTGGAAGTGCGTCGTTACGTGAACTAGACAGGGTGGTTGCACCCGTACCCCCAGGCGGCCAAATGCGTTCCGAAACCTTGCGTGACCAGGAAATGGTCGCGGTATCAATGCCACTGCTTGGTTCTCCGTATATAAGGCAGGCGCTGGTTGCTCTGGGTACAGTTCTCCACTGCATCTCACAACACACCCAGCCATGAACAAGGTGAGAGGGAGAGATAGAGAGAGAGAGAAAGAGAGAGAGAGAGAGAGAGAGAGAGAGAGAGAGAGAGAGAGAGAGAGAGAGAGAGAGAGAGAGAGAGAGAGAGATATATATATATATATATATATATATATATATATATATATATATATATATATATATATATATATATATATATAGAGAGAGAGAGAGAGAGAGAGAGAGAGAAAGAGAGATAGAGAGAGAGAGAGAGAGGGAGAGAGAGAGAGCACGGTGCTTGACGCAACACTGCTTGGATAGTCTTGAATGGCTTAAGATAACTTGGCAAGCATTATAGGGGTAGACTTCAAACTTCGCAAGGCAAGTCACGAGGATTGTCATGATATTTCAACTCACGTGTTCACACACGATTTAATCCCACATAATTTCCAATTACTCAGGAACCCGCTTCTGGGACATTGTTGCACTACTTGAAGGTATATTAACGTTCTTGCTCCCTAAGAACAGAGGAGGTGACAGCCATTGTATATGCTCGGAGTTTACGATTGTTGGTGCCAGCTAATCATCTCCATATCATCTGTCATATCTACAGCATTCAGGGAATTTGTGTCATGAGGGCTCTGGTATGCACGATGATATATGATCGTGCTCTGGTTGACACAGTTCTTGATGCAGCATGTTGTATTACGAAGTCCAAAAATATGAAAACGTACCGTGTCGTGTGTATTGTTCAGGCATCACTAAGGACCACGTAGGCATGCTCAGGACATCCCTTTTTAAGTTCTGGTTGTAGAACTTGGGTCGTACATGTGGAAAACATGTGTCGTGAGGAGAAAACGTGCGGAAAACACGTGAGGGAACACTTTCATTAATGTTCTCGCCGTCGAATCATGTAGCAAACATGGAAAACGTGCGAAGCTTTTGCGTGTTCTTGATTTATCGCTGCTGATGTCAAGCCCGCTCTTACTTTGTCTAGCTATTTCTTACTTTGTCGATCTATCTTGCTGTCTTTCTTTGCAGTCTTACTGTCTTACTCTCTTACGTTTGCAGTTTTTCGTCGTCGTCGCACTGGCCGTGGTGGCCTCGGTGGCCGCCTCCGATGCTGACCTGGCCAAGGATGAGTCCATTCTCGTGAATTCATACGCCCGCCCCGGCTACGGCTACTCCACCGGCTACGGCTATGGTGGCGTCGGCCTCGGTAACGGCCTCGGCTACTCCGGCTATGGCCTGGGCTATGCTGGACGCGGACTTGGCTACTCCGGATATGGCCTGGGCTATGCTGGACGTGGACTTGGCTATTCCGGCTATGGCCTGGGCTATGCTGGACGCGGACTCGGCTACTCCGGCTACGGTCTCGGATACTCCGGTTACTCTGGCTATGGTCTTGGATACGGACGTGGCTATGGACTCCACTACTAAATGTTTCCGCCATAATCATCTGGTCAAGTGCAGCGATTGAAGGTGAAACTTGTTCCCACTATGTGGTGCGCTGCATATTCCTGACGTGCACGTGTCTGGACACGGTCGTGACCTCTGTGTTGTAGACAACATTCAGACGTGCAAAGCAGAACATATACCCATTTCAGAAACAATACAATTACCAGAACACATGCGCTGTTTGACTTTGCTCGAGCCCAAAGGAATAGAATGTACCAGAAGCATAAGCAAGAAGAAAGAAGTATGGAGGTCATGTTAAATTCAGAAGTAGATGATCAATCGGCAAGCGTTCTTTCACGGGGTAGTTATAATAACGCGAGATGAAATTATAACCACCAGTGCTGCTGGCAATGGTGACGTTCACTTTGACCGCAGCACTACTGGACATAGGCGTAGGAACGTTTAAAAAAATGGGTCAACAGCAGGGGCGCACCCAGGAATTTCGCAGGAATTTCGCAAAGTACCATGGGTAAGCACTTTTGGATAGGTAGCCGATAATTTTAATAGTGAACACACACCTTTCACCGCTAAGGGGGGGTGGCGGCCCTCTGGGTGCGCCTATGGCTAACAGCAACATGCGGTACTGAAAAAGAACTATCATCGCAGTATAAGTACTTGCAAATTCACACTTCTCGCTGAACTTTGAACTCTTTCACGACGGATGGATTTTTATGTAATAATAGGTTTATCTTCCTGGTGCAAGTGAAACCATTAATACCTATTACTGTTCAAACAAAATGTCTTCAACTTCCGCTATGTGCTTTTGTGGGAGGGGTGAAAGCTCATTACAGTCTCACTAATGGGTATGTGGTATGCCCCAGTTTCCATGATATTGTACTACACGTCTTTAAGATACTGTAGTGAGATTGCATGCGAGGTGGCACTGGCACTGGCGCCACGCGGTGGCACTGGCCACCGCGTGGGGGATGTCGGCAGGTGAGTCAGCCAGTACGGCGACCTCGTGACCGGGACGTGCCGGCCGGATACGTGGCGTGGTGGGGCGTGTGCGGGATGGGCCAATCAGCGATCGTGGGTGTCGGAAACGCGGGAACGGTGTCGAGTTGAGCTGGGAGGGTGTGGGCTGTGCCGGGGCAGTCTGGTTACCGCCGAGCGCTGCGCAATACACGCTCCTGGCATCAAAGTTTTCTTTTCGTGAAATACAAGCTATTTCGGCCCTTTTTTGTGTTGCGATGCCGGGACCCGGGAGTGAGGACTCTGTTACGGCAGTGCGAGTGGCGGACGAGTCGCCGGCCGGTCAGAAGCTCGACCCGCGCCTGATCGACACCTTCGACGGAACCGGCGACGTCGTGGGCTGGTACACGCAAGCGGTCCTGCTGTGCGAGTACCGGGGTGCGTCGCCTGCGGATGTGCTGCCAATGCGCCTGAAAGACTGCGCGTTCGCCATCTGGCAGCAGCTACCGCCGGAGGACCGCCGGTCGCTCGACCGGGTCCGGGACGCACTGTTCGTGGCGTTCGTGATGGACGCCTGCGAGGCGCACGCGGCGTTCACGACGCTCCGACTCCAGGACAACGAGAGCGTCGATGTGTTCCTGACGAGCCTGCAGAAGTACGCCGCCCTGTTCGGCGGCGTGTCGGACCAGCAGATGGCGGCCGCGCTCGTGAACGGGTTACCCGCGGCCGTTAGCGCTGTCGTGCTGGCGGGAGCCCGGCCAGGAGAAGCGGATCTGCTCAGCACGCTGTCACGCGCACGCACGGCGTTGAAGGCGGAGAGGCGTCGCGCGACCGAGGAGGCCGCGATCGCCGCTGCTGCCGCTGCGTCGGCCGCGGTCGGTGCCGCCGCTGCACGACGTCTGACCCCGGCCCTGCGGCGGCGCTGCTGGACTTGCGGCGTCGTCGTTCATTTCGCGGCCGCCTGCCCGCGACGAGTGGGAAACTCCGCCGGGGGCGCGCCAGCGCAAGCGCCGTCCCCGGAGGCATGAGCGCGCTCCCGGTGGTGGAAATGTCTGTGGACGGCGTGGCGCGTCGGGCACTAATAGACACGGGATGTACCGATGTGCTCATCTACGTCGGGTGCTGCTCGACGTGGGTGCCGCGGTCGGTGCTGCTACGCGCCGTTAATGAGGGGACGCTGAGGTGCGTCGGCGTCACGCGTGTGGTGGTGGCCTACCAGGGCAAGCGGGTTACGCTCGCGGCCCTGGTGGTGCCGGACAGACCGCTGGGCGTGGACATGATTATGGGCATGACCGGGGTGACGGCGCTGGGAGGCGTCGTAGTGCGGGCCGCGTCAGACGTGGGGGTCTGCACGGCGGCGGCGGCGGCACGGAGCGTGCAGGTGGATGGGAGGCGTCGTAGTGCGGGCCGCGTCAGACGTGGGGGTCTGCACGGCGGCGGCGGCGGCACGGAGCGTGCAGGTGGATGGGAAGCGTCGTAGTGCGGGCCGCGTCAGACGTGGGGGTCTGCACGGCGGCGGCGGCGGCACGGAGCGTGCAGGTGGATGGGAGGCGTCGTAGTGCGGGCCGCGTCAGACGTGGGGGTCTGCACGGCGGCGGCGGCGGCACGGAGCGTGCAGGTGGATGGGAGGCGTCGTAGTGCGGGCCGCGTCAGACGTGGGGGTCTGCACGGCGGCGGCGGCGGCGGCACGGAGCGTGCAGGTGGATGGGAGGCGTCGTAGTGCGGGCCGCGTCAGACGTGGGGGTCTGCACGGCGGCGGCGGCGGCACGGAGCGTGCAGGTGGATGCCGCGGTGCCGCGGTGGTTGTAAATGCTCACCGATGTTGGTAAGAAGAAAAGCAAGAGCGTAACTTACTTGCTGGCCCATGGCCAAAAAGTATTAAGATTGATGCTGGAGAGGATGAGAAACAGGAAAGGCGGGGATCGCTGGTTGAAAATTATTTGATCCGGTGTGTGGCAGACCAATATTGGCATGCTGACGACTGGAACAAAAAAAAAAAATATATAAAGTTCTAGGACCATGTTGATTTTTTAGGGTCTCAGCCTATTCTTAAGGCGCCCATGCGGTCTTAATGCCCCGGCGTGCTTAGAGGACCTCGTTGCGTTTTAGTTTTTAGCTCCCGGTGTGTATATTTAGAGCTGCAACGCATGTTTTAAGGTCCTGCTGCTTAGGGTCGCGCTGTGTTTATTTGGAGTTCCTCGCTCACATTTGTGGGACCCCAGCACGATATTGGAGACACCGGTATAATTTATCGGGTTTCCATCGCGACTTTTCTGGCCCAGGCTCCTGGTTCCGGGATATCCAACGCCAGTTTTAAGGGTTCGACGCAACTTTTAGTGACTTGTTCTGAATTATGTAAAGTCTGAGCCACGGCCCGATTTGTATCACCCCCGGCGACATTTTTTAGATGTCCCGCCGCAACTTGTCGAGCTCTGGTACGTTTTATCGGTGTCGTATGCCATTTGTTAAGGCATCTACCACTGTTGCCCCCCCCCCACACACACTTTCAAAAGTGGGTGGGTCATGGCCCCCCTGGCCTCCCTGTTCCTACGGCCATACTGCTGGGGAGGGGGTCCCGCTGACGTGTCTTCTGGAATAACCACCGTACGCGCAGCGCAGTTCCGCTCCAATTTTGCGTGCCATCAGACTGCTGAATAGCAGATGTTTTGTTGTCAGAGCGCCTATTTGGAATCCCAGGGTTCCCAGACAAGCACCCTCGACAACAAAACCTAGGTACACCGAGCCATTGCTAGCGAATGCAAGTGTATGCCATGTCGCCAGAAAGATGGAGTCGTTCAGTCATGTTGATATCCATGCGTTCAATTGCCCATTCTGTGGTACATAAATCACTTAGTCAGAGAACAAGAAGAAAGAGCTTTACATTTCCATCAGACATCACGCAACTGTTAGCGTTGTTTATTTTCTAGTGGCCATGGGTTTTACATCAACCAACATTCGTACATGTACCTAGGTTTTAGCATTCATGCCATGGGAGATTGGGGTAGGTTTCATTAGCTTATTCCAGAATACTAGTCATTTCAAAGAAAGGAGAGCTATGAACTTCATGTCGCATCAAATGTCCATACTTACTGGTCCATTGCAAGTTGTACCGAAATGGCGACACTGCAGGCAAGAGTACATATTTTATGGTTGATTTCAACTTCCTATTGTATGGCAGTTCTATCGAACCAATTGCAATGACAAAGAATGCTTCGTTTCACCACCACCCTAAAAGCATTGATAATCGATAATTCAAACATTTACGGAGCCATTGCCAACAGCCCAAGCCAGTTGCATCATATATCCAACGGCACAGAAGGCATGTACTACATAAACCACCTTTACAGGCAAATCATTCAGTGAGCATAACTTCACACTAAGTTCAATCTCGCGGTCAGCTAAGCAGAATCATTCACCAGGACGTCAGGACTTCAGCTCCATGAGGAAGTTAGGGGGGTCCAGATGATCAATGATCCAGCAATATCATGGAATATATCACTTGGAATGGTTCCATAAAACATCGTCGCCAAACCTTGCATTGGCTACTTCTCGTACTCGTAAAATGCGATGCAGTACCAGCAACCCCTCACATGCTTACCTTGTGTCCGGGACATGCCGGAACTGCAAGGAGCTTCAGCGCGAGGAACTTCTACCTCTGCAGCTTCAGTTCCTGATACACTTCCACTCCGGTGAATCTGATGTGTGAAAAAAAAACTTTTACTCCGCAAAATTATCACATCCTGCATATCATGTCATTGCCAACCCCTGTTATATTGGCGAAGATAACGATGCAGACGAGCAATGCAGGTCTGCAACTCACAGGTGATGGCAATTGTGAAATGGTAACGACCGTAATTTTTGTTCTCTTAGTGCCAACTATACACTTTGCAACATCAGCTTTATTGGCTGTGTTATACCTATAACTTCGGTAGGGTGGATGACTGCAGGAAGCCCCTGCGGATGTCACCGCCTCTCTGATTAGAGATGGTGCTCCAAAATAACACTCCATAATGAGTGTCGCTGAGTGACTCTATGGTGAGTGCTACTGAGTAATATGCAATACATAACAACAGCGAGCTTGCCTGAGGTTGATACATATACATATGCAGCACAAAATATGCAGCACATAGTAACCAGCAGCTAATCTGAGGCTGAGATATGTAAAGATGCAGCATTTAATATTCAACTCATAAGACCCACGACCTTACCCGAGGGTGAACGGTACAAATGTGCTGTATATAATATGTAACACATAATAACCAAGCGCTTACATGAGGAGTCCTTGCCCTTTGCACTTCACGCGCACTTCACCCCCACCCCTTTATGACAACTTTATGAAATGGCATACATGGGGAAGGGGCGAATGTCTGGACATTTCTCGTTCTACTTCCTCACAAGTGAGTCAAAACCAATTGAGACACTACAAATAGCGACATCTGCAATACAAACTATAATTAATCGGTCAGCCGAGAGAAACACAAGCGAAGGGAATTTTGGAAACTTGCCTTCTCGATCATGTAATTCAGTTTCCCTCGGGTTTCATGCATTCAAACTTAAACAGCTTTGCATCGCTTCCATAATACGAGAGAAAGAGGGAGAAAGAAACAGAGAGAGAGAGAGAGAGAGAGAGAGAGAGAGAGAGAGAGAGAGAGAGAGAGAGAGAGAGAGAGAGAGAGAGAGAGAGAGAGAGAGAGAGAGAGAGAGAGAGAGAGAGAGAGAGAGAGAGAGAGAGAGAGGTGAAAGGGAGAAAGAGACAGATAGACAGAGGGACAGACAGATGCAAAGACACAGATACACAAAAAAGGGTAGGAGCGGGGAGACCAGCACTTATCCACATTCCTTCTAGTGGCGGCCAGTTGGAAGTGCTTCGTCACGTGAACTAGACAGGGTGGTTGCACCCGTACCCCCAGGCGGCCAAATGCGTTCCGTTGCCTTGCGTGACCAGGAAATGGTCGCTGTATCAATGCCACTGCTTCGTTCTCCGTATATAAGGCAGGCGCTGGTTGCTCTGGGTACAGTTCTCCACTGCCTCTCACATCACACCCAGCCATGAACAAGGTGAGAGAGGGAGAGAGAGAGAGCGAGAGAGAGAGAGAGAGAGAGAGGGACAGAGAGAGAGAGCCCGGTGCTTGACGTAACATTGCTTGGATAGTCTTGAATCGCTTAAGAGAACTTGGCAAGCATTATAGGGGTAGAGTTTAGACTTCGCAAGGCAGGTCACGAGGATTGCCATGATATTTCAACTCATGTGTTCACACGCGATTTAATCCCACATCATTTCCAATTACTTAGGAACCCACTTCTGAGATATTGCTGTACTATTTCAAGGTATATTAACACGCGCCCTGGAGGGCCTCTGAGAATTACGCGCACTGGAGGGGGGGCGGATTCCGCCCCCCCCGCCTAAGATCTCGGCTCCTAGTAAAGCTGGAGGAACGAAATTCGCAGGGTGGATGGGCACGGTAGTGAAATCTATTGCATGCAATTTTCGTGACCTTAGGTCAATATATTCAAGGTCAAATGAGGTCAGATTAGCAAAATTTTCCGGTTTTGCGTGGCTTGGCTTGTCATCGTTATGGATCGCTGTGATTGTGTTTAAATGCTCAAAAATGGGCATCAATGATGTTTTGGACATTACTAATGATGCAATGCAGATGCTAGACCCAACATTTGACCTCAGGTCACCTATATAGCACCACTTTATCAGGTCAGTTACCTGTTCCAGTTACCGGAACCGGCCGCCCGCCCGACTGCTCCCTCGGGCAGCTCGGATCAATCGGCTGCGTGAAGAAGGGAGTAAAGTACATGAATAAAGTATGGAAACGCAATGACAAACAGTACAAATGACAACCAGTAGTGCATTTATGGCAACATTCCAGTTGATCAAGTTTGGTTCCATTAACCTGTCATGAACTTGATCTGACTTGACCTTGGTGACCTAACATGACCTTGAAACTATACAGCATATCAATATGCATCAAATAAGTCGCTAGTGTTGCCTAGAACACTTCCCTTTTGTCAGTATACTGGAAGCGCATCAGCGCCGATTTTTTTGGTCTGGCGCTATAACATTTTTTTACTTTAGCGGCCCCTAACTTGAAAAATATTCGATCGATTTCCATTTTCTTGCTTTAAACGACGTGTCGTTCATTTATAAGCAGGTACACCGAAAATCCCGTATATCGACCCGTAAAATCTGTAGTTATTTGCGAAAAACCGGAGGGGTGGGCGGATTTCGCCCCCCCCCCCCCTCCAGTGCGCGTGTTCACGTTCTTGCTCCCTAAGAACAGACGAGGTGACCCCCATTGTATATGCTCGGAGTTTACGATTGTTGGTGCCAGCTAATCTTATCCATATCATGTCATATCTACAGCATTCAGGGCATTTGTGTCATCAGGGCTCTGGTATGCACGATGATATATGATCGTGCTCGGGTTGACACAGTTCTTGATGCAGCATGGTGTATTACGAAGTCCAAAAATATGAAAACGTACCGTGTCGTGTGTATTGTTCAGGCATCACTAAGGACCACGTAGGCATGATCAGGACATCCCTTTTTAAGTTCTGGTTGTAGAACTTGGGTCGTACATGTGGAAAACATGTGTCGTGAGGAGAAAACGTGAGGAAAACACGTAAGGTAACACTTTCATTAATGTTCTCGCCGTCGAATCACGTCGCAAATATGGAAAACGTGCGAAGCTTTTGCGTGTTCTTGATTTATCGCTGCTGATGTCAAGCCCACTCTTACTTTGTATAGCTATGTCTTACTTTGTCGATTTATCTTATTGTCTTACTGTCTTACGTTTGCAGTTTTTCGTCGTCGTCGCATTGGCCGTGGTGGCCTCGGTGGCCGCCTCCGACGCTGACCTGGCCAAGGATGAGTCCATTATCGTGAATTCATACGCCGGCCCCGGCTACGGCTACTCCACCGGCTACGGCTACGGTGGCGTTGGCCTCGGTAACGGCCTCGGCTACTCCGGCTATGGCCTGGGCTATGCTGGACGCGGACTTGGCTACTCCGGCTATGGCCTGGGCTATGCTGGACGTGGACTTGGCTACTCCGGCTATGGCCTGGGCTATGCTGGACGCGGACTCGGCTACTCCGGTTACTCTGGCTACGGTCTTGGATACGGACGTGGCTATGGACTCCACTACTAAATGTTTCCGCCATAATCATCTGGTCAAGTGCAGCGATTGAAGGTGAAACTTGTTCCCACTATGTGGTGCGCTGCATATTCCTGACGTGCACTTGTCTGGACAGGGTCGTGACCTCTGTATCGTAGACAACATTCAGACGTGCAAAGCAGAACATGCACCCATTTCAGAAACAATACAATTACCAGAACACATGCGCTGTTTGACTTTGCTCAAGCCCAAAGGAATAAAATGTACCAGAAGCATAACGAAGAAGCAAGAAGTATGTAGGTAATGTTAAATTCCCGAAATAGATGATCGACCGGCAAGCGTTCTTTCACGGGGTAGCTTATATTAACGCGAGATTAAATCATAACCACCCGTGCTGCTGGCAATGGTGACGTTCACTTTGAGCCCAGCACTACTGGGCATAGGCGTAGGAACGTCACAAAAAGTGGGTGGGTCATGGTCAACAGCAGAGGCGCACCGAGGAATTTCGCAGGAATTTCGCAAAGTACCATGGGTAAACACTTTTGGATAGATAACCCGATAATTTTAATAGTGAACACACACCTTTCACCGCTAAGGGGGGGGGGGGCGGCCCTCTGGGTGCGCCTATGGCTAACAGCAACATGCGGTACTGAAAAAGAACTATCATCGCAGTATAATTACTTTCAAATTCACACTTCTCGCTGAACTTTGAACTCTTTTCACGACTGATATATTTTTCTGTAATAATAGGTTTATCTTCCTGGTGCAGGTGAAACCATTAGTACCTATTACTGTTCAAACAAAATGCCTTCAACTTCCGCTATGTGCGTTTGTGGGAAGGGTGAAAGCTCATTACAGTCTCACTGATGGGTATGTGGTGTGACCTAGTTTGCATGATATTGTACTATACGTCTTTAAGATACCCCGTTGTAAATGCTCACCGATGTTGGTTAGAATAAAAAATAAGCAAGAGCGTAGCTTACTTGCTGGCCCATGGCAAAAAAAGTATTAAGATTGATGCTGGAGAGGATGAGAAACAGGAAAGGTGGGTGATCGCTGGTTGAAAATTCTTTGAGCCGGTGTGTGGCAGAGCAATACTGGCATGCTGATGGACTGGAGGCAAAAAAACAACAACCAAATATATAAAGTTCTAGGACCATGTCGATTTTTGAGGGTCCCAGCCTATTTTGAGGTTCCGGGAGATCCAACGCCAGTTTTCTGTGTTCAACGCAATTTTTAGTGACTTGTTCTGAATTATGTAAAGACCGAGCCACGGCCTGATTTATATCACCCCCGGCGACATTTTTTAGGTGTCCCGCCGCAACTTGTCGAGCTCTGGTACGTTTTATCGGTGTCGTATGCCATTTTTTAAGGCATCTCGTGGTATGTTTGGGCTAAGGAGCGATCTTCCGAGCTCGAGCATTTCTTTTTCCGAATCTCTCTTCATTTTGGAGGGCTCCGGCTTGATCCCTGTCGGGTTTCGATGCGATTTTGGTCCACGTTATGCTTATTTGGGGCCATCGACGCCAATTTTTGGGAGCACCAATGGGAGTTTTTGATGCCCGTCTATAATTTATGGGACTACCGATGGCAATTTTGAGTCCCAAGCGCGATATTCTGTGGGCTTGGCGCTAGTCCGCGAGGCGTGTTGTAATTATCTGGGCCCCAGCGTGGTTTTGGCGTTCTCTGGCGCAAATTTTCCAGCCCGGTGGAAGTTTTTGGTGCCCGCTGTATTCATTTACAACCCCTATTTCTGGGGCCCGATGCGAATTTATGGAACCCGGAACCATTTTTGGGAACCCGACACGGTTCTTGGGTTCTTGGGAGCCCACCTCTTCAGGATGGAAGGGAGGGGGGATTGCCACTTTAATATGCAACTGCGGCTGCTCAGCGATATTTTATTTTTCAGTCGATGGCACCCTTCAGAGTAGAAAGTCCCTCAGGAGGACTTTCCTTCGGCACTTGGTGATAATTGTACCGTGCTCGGGTCGGCTCGATGGAGTTTCTTTGTGATTTTTTGGGGTCGACTTCTATTTTATGTAAACCTCCTGCGCGATTTTGTTGGGCTCCGGTACGATTCTTTTGGTTCCCTATTCATTATTTTCGGTACTCCGGCGCGCTTTTTCCCTGGTCCCGACGCGTTTTTGGGGTCTTTGATGCAATTTTTGTGGCCGCAGAGTAACATTCCTGGTAGGAATTGATATTTTTGGGAAGCCAGCTGCGACTTGTGGGGTTCAGGCGCGACTTTCTGGGCCCCTAGTGTGATTTCCAACAGCTATGGATTGCAGGGAGTTTTTCACATCTTAAAATGTATGCATGCTGCTTTTTTAGTAAATGTAATGTTTCAACAAAGGTGGACGCAAGATACCTTTACTAGAAGGTAGATCGAAGTTTTCCTTCAAGCCCGCATGACGTCATCCGAAGGTTTTTTAGTATGGTATCAATATGGTTGCAGACAACTTTTCTCAAATCATACGCAATGGTTACTTTTATTTTTCCTCCTCTACAAGCAAATATATTTATCTTCCGCTGACTGAGTTATTAATCGTGTCCTGTTCTTTCCAGTGAACATTTGTTCCGACACATATTTTCATCATGCATAGGCAAGGCTGGATTTGTGTATTGTAATCTTGCATGTTGAGAGGAATATTTTGTAGTCTTCCAGTATGGAGAATATTTTTGTTCAAACCTTATACATGGTATCTCTATCTGCACCCCCTTTCGTTCAATTTTGAGCACTTTACTTGATCACAGCAGCTCATTGTCAAACATAGGAGGTAACTTAGGAGATTCAACCTCCAGATGAGAAGATAAGAAACAATTTTCTGGAGAGGATAGTGTTCTGGATTCCAAAAATCCAGGAGCAGCCTATTTTTCTTTTAAAAATGTACCTACCTACGGTATTCTTTTACTTTCTGCCGTAGCGTTGTTTACACTAGATATGCAACCGAATGTGCCGCATATGGGCAGGAAATGTCGCACTGTTCAAATATACCACTGGATATGGATGCAACGTTTTGATGACGTCACAAACAGTCACAATATACGGCTTTTTCGCCCATCTTCATTGGAGCCATGCTATGAAGTCATGCCATGAAACCATGCCTTGCCTTGAAACCATGCCATGCCATGAAACCATGCCATGCCATGAAACCATGCCGTGCCATGATCCAGGGAACATATTCTGGCGGTATTTCCACATGGGGATCACGAAAAGTGTATAACGCCAGCAAGTAAAAGAGACGGTTATACCACATTATGTATACGTTACGGCAGCGAGAAACCACCATGAAACCATAGCAGTGGGTCCAGATCATCAGGACATCTTCCAATATATCCAGTGATCATATTCTGAAGGTATTCCCACATGGGGATTACGAGAAGTGCATGACGGCAGCAAGTAAAAGAGACGGTTATACCACATTATGTATACGTTACGGCAGCGAGAAACCACCATGAAACCATCGCAGTGGGTCCAGATCATCAGGACATCTTCCAATATATCCAGTGATCATATTCTGAAGGTATTCCTACATGGGGATTACGAGAAGTGCATGACGGCAGCAAGTAAAAGAGACGGTTATACCATATTATGTATACGTTACGGCAGCGATAAACCACCATGAAACCATCGCAGTGGATCCAGATCATCAGGACATCTTCCAGTAGATCCAAGAATCATATTCTGGCAGTATTTCCACATGGGGATCACGAAAAGTGCATGACGGCAGCAAGTAAAAGAGACGGTTATACCACATTATGTATACGTTACGGCAGCGAGAAACCACCATGAAACCATCGCAGTGGGTCCAAATCATCAGGAATTCTTCCAATATATCCAGTGCTCATATTCTGAAGGTATTTCCACATTGGGATATCAAAACGTGCATCACGGCAGAAAGTAAAACAGAAGGTTATAACACATTATATATATGCTAGGGCAGCAAGAAACCATCATGAAACCATCGCAGTGGGTCCAAATCATCAGGACTTCTTCCAATATATCTAAGGATCATATCCTGGCGATATTTTCACATGGGGATCACAAAAAGTGCATGACGGCAGCAAGTAAAAGAGACGGTTATATCACATTATGCATACGTTACCGCAGCGAGAAACCACCATGAAACTATCGCAGTGGATCCAGATCATCAGGACATCTTCCAGTAGATCCAATGATCATATTCTGAAGGTATTTCCACATGGGGATCACGAAAAGTGCATGACGGCAGCAAGTAAAAGAGACGGTTATACCACACTATGTATACGTTACGGCAGCGAGAAACCACCATGAAACCATCTCAGTGGGTCCAGATCATCAGGACATCTTCCAATATATCCAGTGATCATATTCTGAAGGTATTCCCACATGGGGATTACGATAAGTGCATGACGGCAGCAAGTAAAAGAGACGGTTATACCACATTATGTATACGTTATGGCAGCGAGAAACCACCATGAAACCATCACAGTGGGTCCAGATCATCAGGACATCTTCCAATATATCCAGTGATAATATTATGAAGATATTTCTACATGGGAATATCAAAACGTGCATGACGGCAGAAAGTAAAGCAGAAGGTTATACCACATTGTGCATGCGTTACCGCAGCAAGAAGCCACCATGAAACAATCGCAGTGGGTCCAGATCATCAGGACTTCTTCCAGTAGATCCAGTGATCATATTCTGAAGGTATTCCCACATGGGGACTACGATAAGTGCATGACGGCAGCAAGTAAAAGAGGCGGTTATACCACACTATGTATACGTTACGGCAGCGAGAAACCACCATGAAACCATCTCAGTAAGTCCAGATCATCAGGACATCTTCCAATATATCCAGTGATCATATTCTGAAGGTATTCCCACATGGGGATTACGATAAGTGCATGACGGCAGCAAGTAAAAGAAACGGTTATACCACATTATGTATACGTTACGGCAGCGAGAAACCACCATGAAACCATCGCAGTGGGTCCAGATCATCAGGACATCTTCCAATATATCCAGTGATCATATTCGGAAGGTATTCCCACATGGGGATTACGAAAAGTGCATGACGGCAGCAAGTAAAAGAGACGGTAATACCACATTATGTATACGTTACGGCAGCGAGAAACCACCATGAAACCATCGCAGTGGATCCAGATCATCAGGACATCTTCCAGTAGATCCAATAATCATATTCTGGCAGTATTTCCACATGGGGATCACGAAAAGTGCATGACGGCAGCAAGTAAAAGAGACGGTTATACCACACTATGCATACGTTACGGCAGCGAGAAACCACCATGAAACCATCGTAGTGGATCCAGATCATCAGGACATCTTCCAGTAGATCCAAGGATCATCTTCTGAAGGTATTTCCACATGGGAATCACGAAAAGTGCATGACGGCAGCAAGTAAAAGAGACGGTTATATCACATTATGCATACGTTACCGCAGCGAGAAACCACCATGAAACCATCGCAGTGGATCCAGATCATCAGGACTTCTGCCAGTAGATCCAGTGATCATATTCTGAAGGTATTCCCACATGGGGATTACGATAGGTGCATGACGGCAGCAAGTAAAAGAGACGGTTATACCACACTATGTATACGTTACGGCAGCGAGAAACCACCATGAAACCATCTCAGTAGGTCTAGATCATCAGGACATCTTCCAGTAGATCCAGTGATCATATTCTGAAGGTATTCCCACATGGGGATTACGATAGGTGCATGACGGCAGCAAGTAAAAGACACGGTTATTGCACACTATGTATACGTTGTAGGGGAGTTTTCAGGGCCATCCCTGAAGGGGGAAACTCTTCTGGCACGTTGATAGTTTAGGGTACCTCAGCGTTGGACGATATTTAAGACCCCGGTTAAATTAAATGGTTCGAAGCCTTCCATCTCCGAGCTCTGATCTCACATCTTGACACGCACTTCCAAAACCAGCACTTCTATATTGTGCTATTAGTCAACGGATAAATGGCCACGAAGATTAGGCATTAATGGTGATTCGATCAGCTTGACAGACAGAGCAACAGTTTCACATACGATCTCCAACGTACATTCTAACCGGTCTTCATTCGCTCTACGCCTTACAAGTATTCAAGCGGTTACATCTCAGTCACCCATAGCGATTTGCTATCAGCCTCACATACCTCCAGTGGTGAAGCGGCGGCTGGCCAGGCGGCGGCTGGCCGCCCCCGAGTGGCGTCCTTCCGCCCAGAACGTTCGTCGACAAGAGAATGAGCGCGAGTGAGAGAGTTCATCTCCGACTCAGTTACTAAGTAACCTCAGGCAACGCCGTACCACGTGACCAGCTCGCGATTCGTCATAGTCACCTGGTCTGCGCGCGCATTGCCAGGGCGTCGGCCCGAACAAAGGCTCGCTCTGAACTGGCGTCTAGAGAGCACAATGGCTCTCTCTGAACCCCGTGCACTATACTGCAGACAGTCGCGCTCTCTGACATCAGACATCAGAGACACAATGTCAGCTCAGAGTCAGATATCAGAGCCGCCTCTGATGACATCCAGAGACTCGCCTCGCGTGGGAACGAGTGCTGAGACGGCACCTCGGTAGCCTCGCTCGGCCTGGCGCCGCACACGTGAGCTGTTCCGACAGGATGCACCGGATAGGCGACCCACAACAATCGGCTCGGTAAGGCGTACTCTTCAGACAGCCGACCGGCTCAGGGCGCTGCAGCCCAAATTACATTTCATCATCCAAGACACCCACATTCACATCACCCGGCATTGAACGTTGGGGGGTAGGGGGCTGAATGACTGGGATTTAGATGCCCCAAAACCTAACTTTGTTACAACGTTACGGCAGCGAGAAACCACCATGAAACCATCTCAGTAGGTCCAGATCATCAGGACATCTTCCAATATATCCAGTGATCATATTCTGAAGGTATTCCCACATGGGGATTACGATAAGTACATGACGGCAGCAAGTAAAAGAGACGGTTATACCACATTATGTATACGTTACGGCAGCGGAAAACCACCATGAAACCATCGCAGTGGGTCCAGATCATCAGAACTTCTTCCAGTAGATCCAAGGATCATATTCTGGCGGTATTCCCACATGGGGATCACGAAAAGTGCATGACGGTAGGAAGTAAATGAGACGGTTATATCATATTATGCATACGTTACCGCAGCGAGAAACCACCATTAAACCATCGCAGTGGGTCCAGATCACCAGGACATCTTCCAATATATCCAGTGATCATGTTCTGAAGGTATTCCCACATGGGGATCACGAAAAGTACATGACGGCAGCAAGTAAAGCAGAAGGTTATACCACAATATGCATGCGTTTCCGCAGCGAGAAACCACCATGAAACAATCGCAATGGGTCCAGATCATCAGAACATCTTCCAATATATCCAGTGATCATATTCTGAGAGTATTTCCACATGGGGATATCAAAACGTGCATGACGGCAGAAAGTAAAACAGAAGGTTATACCACATTATGTATATGCTAGGGCAGCAAGAAACCATCATGAAACCATCGCAGTCGGTCCAAATCATCAAGACTTCTTCCAGTATATCCAAGGATAATATTCTGGCGGTAATTCCACATGAGGATTACGATAAGTGCATGACGGCAGCAAGTAAAAGAGACGGTTATATCACATTATGCATACGTTACGGCAGCGAGAAACCACCATGAAACCATTGCAGTGGGTCCAAGTCATCAGGACGTGTTCCAATAGATCCAGGGATCATATTCCGAAGGTATTCTCATATGGGAATCACGAAAAGTGCATGTCGGCAGAAAGTGAAACGGAAGGTTATGTCACATTATATATACGTTAGGACAGCGTGAAACCACCATGAAGCAATCGCATTGGCTCCAGATCATCAGGACTTCTTCAAATAAATCCAGGGATCATATTCTGGTGGTAAGTAGATTGAGATACCAAAAGATTCCAAAGACACCAAAAAGTGTACGACGGCAAGAAGGAACTGAAAAGGTGTTGCACGATTATGTATGAAGGTATATATATATATATATATATATATATATATATATATATATATATATATATATATATATATATATATATATATATATATAATTTATGCATGTGTATAAGCAAATACCACTGTGATTGTTGGTTGCGGATATTTTTCATCCTGCTATTTTCTTGGTGGTGAAGTGTCGTTTCTACTGGCGGATCTAGCCCACCGGTTGGGGGGGGCAACTTTCGGTTTTCGGCGTCAGCCCCTCCACCTCCCCAGTGGCGTACCTAGGAATTGCATCAGGGAATGGGTCGAACGGATTGCCCATTCTCCCACTATTTTCGGTTAAAGCACCGGATTTCGACCACTATTTGCAAAAGGGGCCAATTTTAAAAACAATAATTAAAATTGAAATTAAATTAAAATCAAAATAATAATTAGTAACATAATGTCCTGTGTAGGGGCCCCAGCCTACCTCCACCGCTTCTATGTTACCGGATTTTTGTTCTTGTTTACCAAAACGTTCACGTTCACGTTCAACGTCTTGTACCACGTCAACGTTCATGCACATGTACACACTGGCGGATCCGATTTTGTCAACTCTTGCTAAAGCAGAACTTGAGCAGCATGGAACCCTCGATGTGTGTCAGAATCTACTATGCTACCATACTGGCTTCCAAACAATTATTTGTTTTATTAAATCCTTTAAAATTTGAGATTCTTTCATCGAGACGGTATTTTCTTACCTTGACAAAGGTTACTGCATTTTAATTTAGTTGACTTCTTTTGGTTTCGGGGAGGGCCAAAAGACACTATGCCCCCCCCCCCCACCCTTTTAAGCGCTTCGGACGGCTATGGCAGGAATGGCCTCTCCCTGGATCCGCCAGTGGTCGTTTCCTCAGAGCTGGAATGAAAGTCCGGTATTTATCAACAAGAAGATGTATTAATGAACAACGACTGGCGCAGTATTGACGTTTCCACCCAACTCCTGGACGGGGCTGGTTGTCGGGCTTTGGCAGGGCGGCCACTTACACCGGGTACTTGGCCGCGATGGCGCTGATCAGGGCCCGGAACTCCTGCCAACAGTCATATTCATGTCAACAGATCAGGCCGTGCATTGCATGGCGGCCACCCACACTGGGTACTTGGCCGCGATGGCGCTGATTAGGGCCCGGAACTCCTGCCAACAGTCATAGTCATGTCAACAGATCAGGCCGTGCATTGCATGGCGGCCACCCACACCGGGTACTTGGCCGCGATGGCGCTGATTAGGGCCCGGAACTCCTGCCAACAGTCATAGTCATGTCAACAGATCAGGCCGTATGTGCATAGAGGGAGTAGAAGTATGTGATGCACATACTTCTACTTCTGGTGAAGTAGAAGTAGTAGAAGTATGTGATCGCACATACTTCTGGGAGTAGAAGTATGTGATGAGCATGAGCTGAAGGAGCTCGAGGTGTGAGCTCGCGAAGAAAGAGCCGTGCCGTATGCTTCTGGTGGCTCGGCACTGCCCATCCTTACAACGCCAGGCGACTCGGTCCGTCATGGCGGCCCTCCGACCCTCCTCCATCTGCGCCCCGCAAGTGCACCGCATTGTGCGGACAAGGAGGCCCTGGTCCCTGAAAAAGTAAGAAACAGTTTACTGGACCTACACTGCATTACTTATCATAGCACGAACTCATGACGAGGGGAAAGTGATCATGTACCCCACGTATCTGAAATAAATTGACTGCGTTGAATAGAAAGGCAACCATCTGCCCCGGAACATTCGCGGGATCGCAGAACCTTTCACCCCTCGCATTGCCTGGGCAAACGGGAATAAAATTGCTTCGTAATATTATTGTTCTAATCAAAATGCAAATATGTGATCAACGACATGATGCACTTCGTACCCGAAACGTTCAAAGTAGCTGAAGACATTTTATTTTTAGCTCTTTTAGATGAACTTCTAGATTAGGTCAAATGGGTCAATGTCGGAGTACATTCTTCGCCGACATGTTCAAACGCTGGTAGTGAAAAATCAATTTCGTACTTCAATATCGATTGCATCTGCTCCGTGCATGACGCATTGACACGTACAAAGGTCAAAGTAACCGATCAGATTAAGGTCAAGTATTTGGAAGGATGTGGTTAACTGTTCAAACTGTCGCTCGAACTGATGAACGGATTAAATGTTTAAACCGAAACTACGAGTGTCCTCTACGTCAGCTTAGGGACCCTTTTGAACGGCCCAGGGTCTCCTCCTCCAGGCCGTGCCGTACACATTTGGTGGCACGGCACTGACCATCTTTGCAGGCGGCTTTATCCGCCGTGGCGGCCCGCTTTCCCTCTTCCATTTGCGCTCCACAAGATGTTAAAAAAAAAACAGATTAGACCCCTCCATCAGGCCAGGGCCCATTGTATGGCTGGAGCATACTCCGTCGACCCAGGGGCCCTTGACATGAGCCGGATCCTTACAACGGCTCAGGGCTCCATTCGTAGGCCTAGCACTCTATATTTCCACAACCCGGGGCTCCCAACGTTTGTCGTGGGCACTCTTCGTCGGCTGGGGAGCCGTTTCTGCCCGGGACCCTCTCCATCAGCCCGGTCCCCTTTCGTCGGCCCAGGGGTCTTTACGTCGACCCGGGGTCCTCATCGTTCGCCCGGATCCCCCTGGAGTGCCCAAGTTAAAGTGCGCTTTGCCACAGCCTATTTTGAAACGTTTTCAACGTCCGATTTGAGCCACTCCGGGGCCCAAGGAGGAGGAGCCACTCCGTTGGACACCATAATGGCTGCTGGTTTAATGGTGGTTTCTCGCTGCGGTAACGTATGCATAATATGATGTAACCGTCTCATTTACTTCCTGCCGTCATGCACTTTTCGTGATCCCCATGTGGAAATACCGCCAGAATATGATCCTTGGATCTACTGGAAGAAGTTCTGATGATCTGGACCCACTGCGATGGTTTCATGGTGGTTTCTCGCTGCGGTAACGCATGCATAATGTGATATAACCGTCTCTTTTACTTGCTGCCGTCATGCACTTTTCGTGATCCCCATGTGGAAATACTGCCGGAATATGATCCTTGGATCTACTGAAAGAAGTCCTGTTGATCTGGACCCATTGCGATGGTTTAATGGTGGTTTCTCGCTGTGGTAACGCATGCACAATGTGGTATAACCTTCTGCTTTACTTTCTGCCGTCATGCACGTTTTGATATCCCCATGTAGAAATATCTTCAGAATATGATCACTGGATGTATTGGAAGATGTCCTGATGATTTGGACCCACTGCGATGGTTTCATGGTGGTTTCTCGCTGCCGTAACGTATACATAATGTGGTATAACCGTCTCTTTTACTTGCTGCCGTCATGCACTTTTCGTGATCCCCATGTGGAAATACTGCCAGAATATGATTCTTGGATCTACTGGAAGATGTCCTGATGATCTGGATCCACTGCGATGGTTTCATGGTGGTTTATCGCTGCCGTAACGTATACATAATGTGGTATAACCGTCTCTTTTAATTGCTGCAGTCATGCACTTCTCGTAATCCCCATGTAGGAATACCTTCAGAATATGATCACTGGATATATTGGAAGATGTCCTGATGATCTGGACCCACTGCGATGGTTTCATGGCGGTTTCTCGCTGCCGTAACGTATACATAATGTGGTATAACCGTCTCTTTTACTTGCTGCTGTCATGCACTTCTCGTAATCCCCATGTGGGAATACCTTCAGAATATGATCACTGGATATATTGGAAGACGTCCTGATGATCTGGACCCACTGCTATGGTTTCATGGTGGTTTCTCGCTGCCGTAACGTATACATAATGTGGTATAACCGTCTCTTTTACTTGCTGGCGTTATGCACTTTTCGTGATCCCCATGTGGAAATACCGCCAGAATATGTTCCCTGGATCATGGCACGGCATGGTTTCATGGCATGGCATGGTTTCATGGCATGGCATGGTTTCATTGCATGACTTCATAGCATGGCTCCAATGGAGATGGGCGAAAAAGCAATGGAGATGAGCGAAAAAGCCGTATATTGTGACTGTTTGTGACGTCATCAAAACGTTGCATCCATATCCAGTGGTATATTTGAACAGTGCGACATTTCCTGCCCATATGCGGCACATTCGGTTACATATCTAGTGTAAACAACGCTACGGCAGAAAGTAAAAGAATGCCCCTACCTACCTACATTGACATACAACAGTCATTGAAAACATAGCTTTTTCTAGGCCAGCTAGACCCAGGGCATGGCGCATTATTCCTTGATTAATCTTGCATGGATTATTGACTATACATGCATAATTGAACATTTATGTACAATACAATCGTCATGCTATGAATGCCTTCCTGAAACTTTCCATGAGTTGCCGTCTGATTTCCTGTAGTATGAATTCAGCATCTGGATAGGATGTTTGAATGTGACACATCTCTGTTTCAGGTGTCATGCCTTACTGTGCAGTACCAGAGCATAGAGGTGGCACTGGGCAGGCAACTTTTATAAAGAAGAAATCTGGCTACACCATTTTATCAGGATTCTGCCTTAGCAAAATCTCTTAGCATACCATAAAACATGTCTAAGTTCTCAGATGTTGAGGAACCGAGAGTATGCTCCAAGCATTTCAAAGACATTGATAAGAGAAGAAATATAAAGAAAGAACTGCTCAACCCTGCCTCTTTGCAGAGAAGCAAACGTCTCCTACTATCAGCTATGCCAACCATAATGTTCCCACCTGCCAAAACCCTGGGTAATCCTGAAACTTTTTGTGTTATTGATGTTTACATCATTTGCAAGATTACTTTGTTGTGTTTTTCCTGCTTCGTTTGCATGTTGACAATGTTTTTGCTCTGCCAAATAAAAAGATGGATAGGCCTGGTTAAGTTATGTCCTTTTATTTATAGATTTTGATACTTTTCTCTGAGCAAATAGATTAGGCTAGATCATTTTATGCTAGGTTACCTTGCAATTTCTAAAGCTTTCAATAATTAGTTATTGTATATGAACCAATTGAAAATCTTCATTTTGGTATTATTTTGCTTTTCAACCAATTTTGGTACTTGTTGGTTAAAAATATGTTCTTTGTGCACCGAAATAACAATCACAATAAGACCCTCATGTCAAGCATTTACCACTGAGTTATAGGTACACTAAGTTAGGGTCAAAGTTATGAGAAATAGATGATTTGGGTCAGATCTGCTGACTGAAATGGTGCATTTATGAGCTACATTATTTTTACAGAATGGACCAAGAATGATATCAGGTGACAAATGTATCCATTAGATACATTTATATTCGAACATTTTTTCCTCCTGTATAGTGGGCTGGATATAAAATATTCTAACCAGTTTGTACATTTCTTCTGTTCTATCATAAAACTTAGTCTGGAATACAAGCATAATCCCTTTTGTCAAAAAATAGCATAGTTCTTGTCATAGGAAAATATGTTGAACTTTATTGACGACAAGTATCAAGTCTTTTGGAATGGCATTATATAGATTTTGTTTAGGTGATTTGAGCACGATTCCTCGATGTCCTGACCTGTGTAATTTATGTATATGTCTCAAACTTAGTATATAGGAGAGGTTATCATGAGATAACAAGTGAGTGATGCCTATATTTAAGTTGATTCTTTCCCTCAACAATTATAGGATTTGTGTAAAATGTCACCACACGCCACGGTCTTCATTGCGGAGTTGATGGCCATCAGCAACACTTTTGCATACATCGAGGTTGACGACGATATTTTTCATTTTATTTTGACTGATTCTTTGAGCAGTCTTGTGGCGTTGCGCAGTTTTAACCAGCAACATGTCATCGTACGAGACATTTTATCACACCTTACTTCGCTGCATCGCATGGGAAAACAGGTCATACTTTGCTGGATTTCAGCACATGTCGGAATCCGTGGTAACGAGCTGGCCGACAGGGCTGCAAGGCGTGCAGCACAAGCGCCAAGGAATCGCGTTCTCCCACTCCCTGCCAGTGACTACTACCCAATTATCTCATCATTTATTCTCAGACAGTGGCAGGGAAAATGGGACCAAGTGGAGTTCAACAAATTAAAGGAAATCAAACCATACTTAGCTCCGTGGCCCTCGTCCTTCAGCCAAACTAGAAGGGACGAGGTAGCCATCTGTCGTCTCAGAATTGGTCACACTCTAGCAACACATAGGTATTTATTGTGCGGCGACGACAGGCCGAAATGTGTTAGGTGTAATGCCGCGCTGACTGTGCACCATGTGCTGATGGCGTGCCAAGCATACACAGAAGAACGTAGGCGCCACTTCGGATATGATGCGAATTCTCTGAGGTTAAAGGACTTATTGGGAGATTATTCCCGAGTCATACACAATGGAGCAATTTTCTGCCTCCTTGCGGAGATGTGATTTGATGTAATATATGCACCTGCCTAACTGATTATTTGTTTCCCCAGATTTTATATCAAGCGCCTTAATAGCTACCGATGCTTTATATTCGTTTGTGACATTCTGACGCATGCTTAGGCAACCTTGTTATGGGTGCAATATAACACAATGTGGTTGACGCACCCTAAAAAAACAATAATCATCATTAAAATAGTAAACATGCATAAGAAGTCCCTGGACCATTTTTGATCACAATGTTGTTTTTTCTGGTGCTTTCTGATTTGACGCTCATTTCTTTGGAAAATTAAAGACATAAGCACTTTAAGTTCAAGTACCTCTATCTAAGAAATCGGTCCAAGAAAATAATAGCAAATACATTGAAATAACTTTTTTTAAACAATACAAAAAATTGACTACATATACCTGCTATCCCACCTCAACAACATACGGGAAGTGTGGGGAAAAGGTTTTGTGTGTGGTGGTATATAATGAAAAATAACATGCAATTATCAATACACATTAATGCAACCTAACCTAGCCTACTGATGTTGGACGGCCTAAAACCTACCAATGTTGAATCACTTAAACGCACTAATATTGGATTACTTAAAACCTACGGATGTTGGATTGCCTAAATATGATTTTAAAATGTGATTTTCAAAACAACTTGCAGAGGACTGTCCATAATAGCCATGGCACGTAGAGTAGGGTGTGGTGAAAACAGCCAAAGTAAAAATTTTGGGAGGCCTGAAGTTTTTTTTCCATGTTTTTGACCTTTGCGAACTCAGTCATGGTGTTATTTCCCAAAAATGAGTAAGTTTAGTTTGGTGCTTTTTAATTTGAAAATTTGATGTTTTTGGTCATCTGCAATGACGCCTCCACAGCGGGATCGTGGATCGACTATCCACCACCGCTTCACTTCTAATTGAGCTAGACCCACCAAACAAAAACGAGCGTGTTGCTCTTCTTGTGAGCAGTTCAGCGATGCCTTATTTCAAGGTCTTAGGTCAACCGGTGACGTCACAGGTTGTGTCAACTGCTGAAAAATGGCAAAAAACAGCAGCTGACAAACGCGTTAGCGTAGTGACATCTAGTGGTGTAGTTTAGCAGATATTGGCACTGTATCAACATGCCCCTGTAACAACACGCCCTACTCTCCTCTCGGTACCTGCAAATTACATGGCATCCGGCACTAGAGCCAGCACGAGCACCGGCCTCGCAGCTGTAATCGGCAAACCGGGGGAGCTGCCACTAGCCGATCTGCCGACGAAGCGAAATGTCCTCCAGAAGATGCTACAGCTGCGACTGCCCGACACCAGATATGTCAGGCACATCCCGGTCTCGGATCTTGCAGGAACAGTGGCCAGCATGGTGCAGGACCTGTGGCTGCGTGTCAACCATCACATGGAACGGTCCATGGTCTCCAACCAGGAAATAAAGAGGAAGATAGTCAAGTTGTGGAAGACGGCTGAGGAGATCTCCTACGGAGGAAAAAAGAAGATAAGTGGAAAGAAGCGAGCAAAGGCCGAAGAGCGAGACGCGTTCCTGGCCAACCTGGACCGCCTGTTCGACGTCTGCGTGTGCCAGTGCAGGATGCAGTCCTGCAGCGACCTCGAATGCCCTCTTGAGTGCCCGAAACGAGTTCACGTCGACTGCAGCTGTCCCAAATCCCGCAAGATCCCAGCGATGGAGCTCGAATTCATGCTCGACCAGCGGTCGAAGTCAGGAATAAGCGGCAGGCTCCAGATTGGAGCTAATGACTCGGCGGAATCGGGCAGGATGGAAAGATCAGTGCAGAGGAGGGAGACAAGGAGGAAGAGGCCGGAGATGGAGGCGACGGAAGCCGCGGAGGAGCAAGAACGCTACCTCAAGTACCGGAGGGGAGAGGAAGCGTGGGTGCAGCAGCAGAAAGAGGACAAGCAGGGTGCCAGTCCGGACAGTTCGGACAGCGACTACACGCCCGCCGGCCCGAGCGACAGCTCTGGGAATCGGACTGCAGCCCAGAACCGGGAGCACTTTCCACTGACAGTCCTCGCGGCTATGCGGCATGGCGTATCCCAGCGGGCCCTCGCCAACATTGTCATCATACGCCGTCGACATGGGTCTCGCCAAAAGGGAGGATCCACGCCTGCTGGTAGACCACAGCAAGGTCGGAAGAGAGCAGGACAGGGAAATGGCGAGGGTGACAGCTAGCGCCGAGACTTGGATCCGAACGGCCGGCATCAACGGAGTCCAGTTCGACGGCAAGCAGGACGTGACCAAGGCCTGGATCACCCTGGAGGACGGGACGAAGGTTGTCAGAGAGGTGAATGAGGACCACTACACTCTGACGGACAGTGAGGGGCGGTTCCTCACCCACTTCTCGAAACAGAAGGTGGAAGGGGTCAGGCCAGCGCGCGTCATCGCCGACCACATCGTCGACATCATGAACAACTACGGGATCAGCGACACACTGCAGATGGTGGGCGCCGACTCAACAAATATAAACACTGGGTGCAACGCCGGTGTCATCACCATTCTGGAGCGGCTCCTCGGCAGGCGGTTGGTGTGGAGCATTTGCATGCTCCACACCAACGAACTCCCGCTGCGTCACCTGATACAGCGGCTGGATGGACCGACGGTGTCCGGTAGCGGCTTCAGTGGCCCCATCGGGAAGTTGCTGCCCGTGACGCAGGATCTGCCCTACAACAACCAGTTCACGCCGCTGGCCGACGGCGAGCCCCTGCCGGAGCTGCCCCAGGCGGTGCTGGACGACCTGAGCTGGGACCAGCGCTACAGCTACAGCATGCTGAAGGCGCTGGAGGCCGGATCCGTGCCCCCCAGCCTACAACGGATGGCCATCGGGCCAGTCAACCATTCACGCTGGCTCACGACAGCAAACAGGTGGGGAAGCAGGCCCTGTTTTTATATATATACATTTAACTTAATCCAGTAACCTCAGTCCAAGCCTCAGTCCTAACATGAGTAAACATATCGTCTGCGCCAAATAACACACTCCTCACACTGCATACTCGTATGTACCATCAGTCATCCCCTCCCCATTTGGTTACCATTCTCTCCATTTATCATTGCATCCCGCATTATTTCCCACTATTAAAACCCCTCCATCCTGTCTTCCAAAGGCTCCTCGACCTGTGGACGAGACAGCGCGGGCTGACCGGGGAGGAGCTGGTGAACCTGACGCACCTCTGCGAGTTCACCGTAGCCATCTATCTGAAACAATTGTTTCGGATCAAGCGGGACAGGAAGCTCATCGACGGCGCCAGGAACCTTCTGAAGCAGGTAGAGCTTGTACACTTACAGGAACTGCATGCATATGTGTGTTGAACATGATAGAGCGGGAGATGAACCTTTCTTGCACATGCGTAAGGTTTGGGACGGACCCTAAGTACCAGTCAACGTAGCATAAATCGGTGAAAATGTTATCACTGAATCAGATATAAACGACACAAAGCCTGTTTTCTCGATTGTAGTCCGTGCTGTGCTGGCACAAACGGTGTTCCTACAGGTCCAGCTAGTGGAGCAGTACAGCCCCTCTGCCGTCCAGACGATCGTGCGGCCATACATCGGCAGCTTCTTCGCTCACCCCGAGCTGCTGCTGCTAAGCATGCTGGCTTCTGAGGACACGGAGGAGCGGGCCCGCGCTGTCGGCATCATCTGTCAGGACATCCGGGAGGGGGCGAGTGCGGGCAGCTCGCTGCCTCGCAAGTTCAGCGCACCGTCACTGAACTTCGCGGCGCAGTCGCTGGCCGACCTGATCGACTGGGACGCTGTGCCCCTGTCGGAGCCGCTCCTCACGGCCACCCTCAGCACCGAGCAGGTGGAGGCCTGCCGGGACACGCCGCTGTCTGTCCCCCCCCCCAGCTGGCACTGTCACACACAGAGTACAGAGCGCGCAGTGAGGAAAGTGTCCGAGTCATGCCTCATGGTAGTGGGACAGGAGAGGAGGGAGGGGTGGATCCGCTGCGCGGAGGACGCGCGTAAGCTCGGCAACCCGAACACCAAGGCCGACTACATGGCGCTCTTCAACTTCCTCTAGATGAGAGCTGTGTGGTCTGGTTTTCGTTGAACTCGTGATAGCCGCCTGTTGGGACATCTGAATCTTGGTCGGGTGTTTATTGCTTGGTGCCGGTAGACTCTAGACTCATCTCTCCGACCAGTCTCAGAACATGACCTGACCTGACCTGGGTCATTCATCAATAGTTGCGATGAATACACCGATGCGAGTCGGGATGCTCCTAGCTTTCTTTGTGTCTTGTTTCATGCCACTTATCACGATAAGGTGTTTTGCTATGCTACTCTAAACCCGCATAGGTCACCATTTTTCTTTTTTTTAGCAATTGACCTGACCTGTGACGTCACCGGTTGACCTGAGACATTGAAATAAGGCATCCATGAATTTCTCACAAGAAGAGCAACACGCTCGTTTTTGTTTGGTGGGTCTAGCTCAATTAGAAGTGAAGCGGTGGTGGATAGTCGACCCACGATCCCGCTGTGGAGGCGTCATTGCAGATGACCAAAAACATCAAATTTTCAAATTCAAAAGCACCAAACTAAACTTACTCATTTTTGGGAAACAACACCATGGCTGAGTTCGCAAAGGTCAAAAACATGGAAAAAAAACTTCAGGCCTCCCAAAATTTTTACTTTGGCTGTTTTCACCACACCCTGTCGTAGAGGGCAGATATCGTGAAATAAATAAATAAATGTATAAGTAGGAAGACGTCAGCCTTCCACAGCCGCCGGCTGCCAGCGACCATCGTGCAGACAGCGGGTCAGGCGTGCACGGTCCAGTTCGTGGACCGCCGATAGGTCATTCACATAATGACCAGATCAGGTTGCGAGTGGTACCGTTGCTGTATCCGTTCCCGAAGCCGTCCCGTCGGCTCCTGCGACGTCATTTGCGCGAGGGGTATCTCAGCTGAGGCCACCATCAGTGGTAGCCTTACCCGCTGGTGTGTGTGTTCCCTTGCCGCCCCAGTTCAGTACATAGGATTAAGTTCAAGCCGCGCTGTGACAGACGGTCACCTCGCGTGCGCCGACCACTCGTACATTACGGCTGCGATGCGAGTGATGAATGAAAGCAGGCGAAGCTACAGGTGAAAGATTCTTATATTGTGAGTTCATGTTTGTTTTTTTTTCGCCAACCACAGTTGGCGATCCACGCAGGTAATCGTGCTGCTGCCGTTGTTACTTGGTTATGTTATAAGTTCGCGATACATTCGTACTTGAAATACGTAGGCGTAAATAAATAAATATATATATATATTATATATATATATATATATATATATATATATATATATATATATATATATACACACACAAATACACAAATATATATTACATGGGCTAAATGGGGCTTCCTATCGGTGGCGAATCCAGGGAGGGAAGTTGGGGCATATGCCCCCCCCCATGAAAGGTGGCGTCCCTTCGACCAGGAAAACGTGTCCCTTCGCGAAGGCTCGCGTGCACCCCAACACCATCGAATTTTTCAGCCACAGGCTCCTCTGGGCAGGAAAGGCACCCCTTAAGCTACTTTCGCGGTGGCGCCACTCCAAACACGTGTCCCCTCACCCGGATGACAATTCCTGGATCCGTCCGTGCCCCTTGTGGCAGCTATTGGTTTTTTTTTTGTGGCGGCTATGGTACCTCTTATAACGACAGAGGGCCCCCTATTGCGTTCTAGGGGCGGTCAATAATTTCAGGCGGTCTTCTGTGGTTACTTTTTGGAAACCCTCCTGCCACTGAGGGGAAGAAGCTATGGCACACTTAGCTCCCCCTCCCTGTCTGTCCTTTCTTCGCTTTTGAACGGGGGTGACAACTTGACCAGCTAAAACAGACAGTAGAGGGAGCCTACCAATATCGGGAAAAATCCCTTTATTTTGAAGGCACTTGATGGTCAGCCTGCCGGAAACGGCACATTGTTAGGCAGGAAGATTGTTACTGGGTCATTTAGGATACATTTTGCTGAAGCTGAAGAGGTCTTTCAATTGGTATACGTAAAAGTGATCTATATTTCCATAAAACATGCAAGAGAGCGTAGAGAAAAACGGTAAGATTGCACGTTAACCAATGGTGAAGGGAAACCTTCAAGCCCGCTACCAAACCCACTTCGTGGGGGCCCGGGTGGACGCGCCGCTGAATTTTGGTACTTGCGCCCGCGCCCCTGCGCTGGGGGCGATGCCCACCTGCGCCCGCGCCGCTGCGCCGGTATTTTTGGCCCCTGCAGTTGCGCCCCGCGCCGCTGCGCCGCTGCGCCGCGCGCCGCTATTAATTAAGTATGCCTATACAAAAACTATGTGCAGTGCCAAAGTTTCTACCTATTTAGCCCCCCAAAAAACAGTTTTAGGGTATAAAAAAATCATTTTTATTGAAAATACAACTTATAATTGGCATCACAGCTGGGTCATTCTTTGGAAACTCCAAACCCCAAAAAAAAAACACCCCCCCCCACTCCCCAAAAAATTTTTTTTTGGGGGTTTTTTAAAAAAAAAAAAAAAAATTTTTTTTTTTAGGTCCCTTTAACGGTTATTGCGTCACGATGACGTCATATACTAACTTTTTTTCCCCTTTAAAAATTTTAAAAAAAAAAAAAAAAAATTTTTTTATTTTTTTTTTTTTTTTAAAAAAAATTTTTTAAAAAAAAAAAAAAAATATTTTAAAAAAATTTTTTTTTTAATTTAAAAATATATGTTTGTTATTTTTTACATTATATATTTTATATAATATCATTTTTGAAAATGTATAAGTGTCGATTTTCGAAAACATCCATATTCTGATTCTCCGTGCAATTCTGTATTGGAAACAATCAAAGATAGAATGGGCGCCCCTGGAACACCGTCGAAAATCGTTATAACATAGAAGGCCTCTGTCCTGGCTGTTGCAGCGGCGCTATGCACAATGCAACTATGGGCGAGAACCTCGCTGCTGGATGCCATCCAGGGTGGGGGTAGGGTTCGGTTTGCGGTGGGCTGCGTCGGTCATCTCAATCAGCAGCGTATGTATTTAGTGGGGGGCTGGGGCAATGCGCCGTAGTGTTTATACGGTGGGAATTTCCGGTTGTCCAAGAATAATCAGTTGCGACTGCCGTCGAGAATGGCATAGAATGACATAGAGCACAGAACAATTCAAACGCGCTGCATTTCTGAAATTTCTAAAATATACATCCGGTTTTACGTAACCTGTCACTAATTCTTCTGAATGTAGACCATATGCGCAGCGGTCGTGAGCAGGCACGTAGCCAGGAACTCTGTCGGGGGCATCTCACCAAAGGGCCCAAGGTTAGTCCAATGGGCACCAAACCTTCTTGGCGGCGGAAGTGTTGCTGACTGGGGGTGGGGGGAGCGATGTCGGTGGGTGCGCCCGTGTAACCCGTAAAGGGCGAGTGAAAGTAGCGCATTTTTCCCGTTTTCTAGATACTCGTAAAATATTGCATATGTGAATGCTGAAAGATCGAAGATTGTGCGATCGGGATGACAATACTTGCAAGGGAGCTGATGAAAATTTCGTCCCACGGGATCAATTATCTCTCTCCCAGGCGAACATCGAGAGACAGCGACAATGCTGTCACAGCGTTTCGCTTCAGCAAAACTTGTGAAGGGCACGGGGCTTCCACTGTTTTCGGCCAGAGCGCGACTCGGTGGCCGCATATGCGACTTCGCGGACCTCAACATTCAAACTAGTGAAAACTGTCGTTAATCGAAAATAAACCTTTCGCCGACGCATTCCTTGAAGCCCGGAGAATGTCTTAAATATAAAAATCCAGAGGAAATGATTTCTATCGGTTCAGTCGCGTGGGGCATCTATTTATCGCAAGGGACACCATTCTACACTGTATAGTGCCCTGAACCCCCTCCCCCAGTCCTTTTCCATAAAGATGCCACTCATTGTCACGACTGACGCAGCCCAAGAACTCTGGTCTCCCCCAAGGGCGTCGCCACGGATTTTTATTTGGGGGTCGGTCCCAGGGACGGATCTAGCCACTCGGTTTGGGGGCCGTGGCCCAGGACTTTCGACCGGGGGAAGCGATGTCGCTCGGTGTCTGGTGATTGTATTGTTGACCGGTTGTGTGTTATGTCTGGTGTTTTAAGGGAAATGCTGTGACCGGGGGGGAAGCGATGTCGATGTCCGGTGTTTGTATCGTTGACCGGTTGTTTTTGGGGGTCGACCCCTAATTTTAAGTGGGGGTCCCCCCTGACCCGGTGGCGACGCCCATGCTCCTCCCCACTCCCGCCCATCCCCACCCTACTGGTCCCCAGCCACGTCGCGCTCGCTCTTCCACGCTACCCAAATGGGCACATCGGTGGTTGTTTTTGGATTTTTCTGACGGTGTCCCAGAGTGGCCCACTCTATCGTTGATTGTTTCGTATACAATTGCCGGGAATCAGAATATGGATGTTTTCGAAAATCGACACTTATGACTTTTCGAAAATGATATTATATAAAATATATAATGTAAAAATAATAAAACATGGATCTAAAATTAAAAATATTATGAATACCATGCTACGTCTGCTTTACAAAACATTTTACAGAATGGAAAATAATGATAAACCTCGGTTATATCGCATTGAAATTTGCAATGAGCAGAAAAAGTCAGTATTGCGTCATCGTGCGTACCGTGAGACCTAGGGACCTAAAAGTTCGATTCGTATTCTCCCTACAACCCCTATAGCAACTTCCTTGGGAATTCGACGGTGCTGTGTTGAACGGCTTCTGGTGTGTTTTGAAAAACTCAGCTACCTATATTCACATTAAAGATTAAACTATGGCCCGTGAGCTATATTGCTCGGCCGGCGGTAAATTTAGCCAGATTGGCCCCGCCCACTTAGTCTTAGTTTCTGTCTCTACTCATCCTTCTACTCAATGTCCTCCTCCTCCTTGTCCTCCATGTTAGGCTCCAAGTACTTGTACCCCATAAGCTTCAGGTTGCCGCGGAGGAAGACCAGCTGCTCAAAGTTGCAGGCCGTCAGGGAGGCCCTTTTGGGCCTCAAGATGTCACCGGCGACGCTGAACAGCCTCTCCACTGCAGCAGAGCTGAGGAGGGCAGTGTTGTATTTAATGAACATGTCCACCCAGGCCTCCCTGTGCTCCATGGGGAACATCTTGATGGTCACGGGGTCCTCACTGTGGGCCCGCTTCCAGGACCGCATGGCGTTGTTAAGGACCTCATCCAGGTCCTGCCTCACCTCCTCAGGAGCGTCCTCATCGTCCATGAGTAGGTCGACAATGTCCTGGCGTCTGGGCTGTGAGGGGCCAGCCTCTTCCTCTGCCACCTAAGTAGAAAATAAAGAAATACTAAATATTAAATTAACTAAATTACTGAGGGGCCAGCCTCTTCCTCTGCCACCTGAGTAGAAAATAAAGAAATACTAAATGTTAAATTTACTAACTTAAACTCGAATTTTATTTAAATTGTCCTACACCAAGTTATTACTTTCAATATCAAATACACTGCCCACTTGTGACTTCATGAGTGTTTTGAGCTCCATGACGATCCTAGTCTTGACGGCCGGAACGTTGTCAGGAGCCACTTTCCTCAGGATGGCAGGGGTGTAGTGGGGGTGGAGGGCAGTGGCCATGACGATGTCCATGTCGTCGTACAGGTGGCCAAGCCTTTTTTTCAAAGCCCCTGAGCAGGGCCTCCACCAGGGATTTGGCATACTGGAGGTTGCCGCTGTCCCTCTGCCTCTCCAGGAGGGTCCTCATGATGTGGAGGTTGGGCAGGAGGATGCCCATGTAGGCGGTGTCCTCCCCCTGCAGTCTGTCCAGGCAGTTAGCCACAGGCTCCATGACGTCCCTGTACTCTATGAGGACCTAAAAAAATACAAGTTATGTTAGTATTGACTATTAAATATTAACATAACGTAACTGTGAATATTTAAAACATTAAAATTCAAAACTGGTGACTTGTTAAGCTTTTAAATCATATTTCAAATATTTTTACCTGAACGTCTATGTCATTGAAGGGAAACCTGTCCTGTGGCTTGCTGGTGATGATGTTGTTGATTGCCTGCAGGTGGGAAGACTGGTCCAGCACCTTCAGCAGCAACTTCACGCAGTCGTAGAAGGAGTTCCACCTGCTGATTTGTAAAAAATTATATAAATGAGTCTTTAAAATAAGAGAAAAAAGATAGGTACTATATTTCTTGTAACATTTTTTAATTTATTTGCCTTACCTGGTCTTGACAGGTGTCTTTAGCTTCCTGTTGATTTCCGCCTTGATCTGGTTGGCTGTCACGGATCTCCTGTTCTGGATGGTCCACAGGGCCTGGGCCTTGGCGACAGCCTTCTTCCAGGGGGACCTCTGGCCATGGTTCCAGCCCGGCACCACAGCTACGTCGGCTGTCGCCAGGAGGTTGACAGAGTGAGCACTGGAACAAACAGAATATTTAAACTAAATCAAAGCTTATCACACCTCGACTATTCAACCGATCCTTACAAATTATATGTCAATGGAAAGGGGAGAGCATCAGCTACACAAACATGTTGTCAGTTTTTGGGGTTTTGGGACTTAGACAAATTTAATCATCGGAGGTACACATGAAAGGCTAAGGATCTGAAACGGCTGCACCCAACGAGATGAAAAGTGCCTCAAACGAAACAACACAATGCATACTACAACATAATAGAGCCGTTTTCTCAAATTTGAATTTAAAACTTTCGAAAATTTGGGGCTCAAAAATTTTGCGCAAAAGGTGTTCGGGGCGTTCGAATTTGCCCCCCTTCGGCTCGCTCCTGCAAGGTGTTTTGCTTGTTAAATTTACTCTAGGTGATAATATTGAAAGTTTTGATAACAGCTAGCAATTTACCTGCAACGACGGTGGGGGGGGGGGGGAGAAGCTCAAGCTCTACTCCAGCCTCTGCTGCCTCTCCCTCCAGCTGGGCCTGAAGGTCGGCAGGCTCGCCGACCACGACCTCAGGATCCTCCTCTTCCTCCTCAGGATCCTCCAGAGGCACGTCATCTGCCGCATAGTGCTTAAAGGCAGAGACGTAGTTGGCGCCGTTGTCCGTTGTAGTGGCTGCCACCTTGCCGACCAGCCCAAAGTCCTGGTGGATGTCGTACATGGCGTGGGCCAGGAGCTGGTGTGTCTGGCTCTCCTTGATCTCCTTGCAGGCCAGGGTTCCCTGCACTGTCTTGAGAGTTTCCATGTCGATCCAGTGTAGTCATCCCCAGGAAGGCCCTGTCAAAATTCAAATTCGATTACAAAATAATGTGTTCCACACAATTGACAATAGCTACCGATTAAAAGGAAATCATTAAGGATAAAGTTTGTTTAAAAAGATTTGCTTTCTGACCTAGTGTGTGCTGTCCAGCTGTCGGCTGTGGTGGCGACGATCTTGATGCCGTACAGCGTGGTGATGAGGTTAGACCTTGCCCTCTCCATGCAGGTGTCGAGGTCCCTGCCCAGGGTCCTCCTGGAGGGGAGAGTGAACTCTGGCCTCATGACAGCCATCATCTCCCTGGTGCTGGGGTGCTCTGTGATGCTGAGCGGCAGCATTGTATCGATGAACCACCTGAAAAAAGACGATTTAAAAACTTAAATAATTTAATAAGTTTTACAGTTCTAGCTGAAATTAAAGTTGTCAAATATAGGTATTACTTTAGTCACTTTAGTCCTTACTTTGTCCCGACTTTCCTCCCCTTCTCCTTGCTGAACTTGGCCTTCTGCGCCATGGTCTCCTCTATGCTCACCTGGCGCCTCTTTGACGGGAAGTTACTCTCCCGGGACTTTGACCTGCCACGCTTGTTGAGCCGCTCCAAGGCAGCTGACAGCTCATGCACCAGAGCTTTGTGCGTCTGTTAAAAACTAAAGCTTTGTTAAATAAATTAAATTGTTGCAATTTCTGAATTTCAACAAAGAAATAACAAGACAACGTCACATTGTTAAACCACTTAAGGAAAAAAATTGAAATAATGAGCAGTCGGCACTTACCTTATCATAATGTACCTTGAGGTGGTAGCGGGACTGGGTGGAGAAGCTGTGCAGGCCCTTCTTCCCCTTGGCCTTACACTGCTCCTGCATGCACTGGGCCTTCCCAGTGTGCACAGTCCTGGTTGTCTTTCCGTCATTCTTAATTTCTGTCTTGACGAACTCCGCGAACACAAAGTATCTGAAATGTTGTAAAAATGAAATTAAAATTATTATTTGTTTAATTTTAATAATGTTTTAATTGTTGTTAATTTTTTATATACAAGTTATTTGCCACACATCAACGTTATACAGCAAAAATTGATTACATTTATATTTCTTTAGTTCTTACCTGTCAAGAGTCTCCAGGTACTTTTTAAGCTCCCTGACGGCAGGCTGGTTGCTGTTGTCCTGATCTCCAGCCTCCTCCTGGGTCAGCGGCTGGGTGTCCGGGAGGGAGAGGTCGAAGTCCGACTCCTGGTCAGGCATATGCTCCATGGCGCTGGGGCCAGACACAGAGATGGGCGTCGAGGACCGAAAGCTGTCGCTAGACACGCTTCGGCTCCTCCCCTGGCTGTCACTGGGAGACTTTGTCACAAAACGATCCAGAGCTAACAGTCTAAGACTAGATAAGTAGGTAGTACACTGCACACAGAGTGAGAGTCTATGAGAATAAACGTTTCCACACACCGGTAGACTTAGACGGATACTGACTAGTGACTTCTACATGTATCAGACGAGCATTTATAGCGGTAAAATAGATTTCCACAACACGAAAGTAATAGATTGGTGTAACAGCTAAAAGCAGTCATTCCTGGCACTCTTTTAATTATTAAACTATGAAGAAGTTTGATAAAGTTTAGTTATACGTTATAACCCATCGATTTTTAAACATAGTAAAGATTTAATTTTGTTTGAATATATAATTTAGTTAAAAAAGGTTAACATATCGTTTTACTTTCTTGCACAGATAAATGCAAAAAAAGCCTGCCAACAGATGAAGCGGCGAGAACGGACCATAACCTATCACCACAAGACCTGGTGCAGCACTGCAGTCAGGGTAGAGACTAGAGACTCGCACTGTAGTGGCAATCAGCTGCTCTAAACGACGCAAATATTTACCCTAAATTACACATTCTATACGCTCTGACAACCATAGGGCGCCATTAGGAGCAATTTCTTCTATTTATTTCTGAAGGATTGCAAGGAACAAAACTGAAGTGTCTGTGTGGTGTTGCCTCTACAATGGCACCCCAATTACTTTTTTTTAATTACCTTTTTTATATTTAAAAAAATGCAATGTCTGAGTCTGTCTCAGTCTGAGACCTTTCAGATTACCCTATAAAGTCAAAACGCCACCATAAGGTTTTAAAAGTTTAAAGGTTTTAAAGGTTTAAAGGTTTTAAAGGTTTAAAAGGTTTAAAGGTTTTAAAGGTTTAAAGGTTTTAAAGGCTTAAATTAAAGGGTTTAAAGGCTTAAAGGGTTTAAAGGTTTAAAGGTTTTAAAGGTTTAAAGGTTTTAAAGGTTACTAAAAGTTTTAGTAATGTATATAGAACTTTACAGGTAATTACTTTTGCTAATGTATATGGTTAGTATAATTACTTATAATACAACACGTAACAGGTAGTCAGGTACATATGTGTTTCCCGCGTCGGATTCTTAGGTCGTCTTTTATCGCTCGCTAAAGCTGGGCAGCGGCGCGGACTGCGGCGCGGATTTTTTACTTGCGCCGCGCGCCGTTGCGCCGTTTTTTTTAGAATGGGGTCTGAAAGCTACGATTTGGCCACCAGGGCGGCGCTGTACGCAATGGTCACCCGACGAGGAGGCGTCGGCCATCTTTGCTGTGCATTTTGCGTGGGGTTGCCGGGAGTCGGTGTTGGCATGTGGCTTTTATTAGGGTTGCAAGTCATTTAGGCCAAGGATTTCGGAAATATTGTGTTGAAGAAAGGTTGTGGGGGGGGGGAGGGGTGCAAAGGGTGCCCATGAACATGGGAGGCTGGGCCAGGCCTCATATGCCTGGCTTCAAGCAGCCAGACTGGTAGCACTGGCTTGCAGAGGTACAGTTACAGGTCCCCCTAGTGCAGTGGTTCCCAACCGGGGAGAAATTTCCCCCTGGGTGGAAATTTCGGTATTTCAGGGGGGAAATTTTGATGGGATCCATTACGCATTTGTCTCATTGACGTAAGTGATGTCTTGAGTGACATACAAATATAACTTCAGTTTTTTAGGGGGGAAACGGCAGGTTTGGCCAGAGGCGAAAGGGGAAATGGACCAAAAAGGTTGGGAACCACCGCTCTAGTGGATGTGCAGGTTCCCTGAGAAGTTCCGGTATTCATTTAGCAGGCATCACACATTGGGTGGGGCTGAAACCTAACCCGGCCTGACCAAACCTGACCTAAAGCCTACCCTAAACCCCTTAATCTGTACGATAATTTTCCCAAGATGGGGCACAATTTCACAATTGTCAGACCCCCACCCAAGATTTGCACATGGAATACCTGTGGGTCACACCAGACATTGCTCCCCCCCCAAGACCGGAACATGGAATACTAGCAGGCTTCATCAAACATCACTTTCCACCCTGCCTACTCCAGGAAGGACATTCTTGGCTGGTATCCTGGCACAGCATGGGCCCACTCTCTATGAGGCCCCCCCCCCCCCCCCCCTTGACAGCTTTCTGCACACTTTGCTACATCAGCTTTATTGGCTGTGTTCTACCTATAACTTCGGAAAGGTGGATGACTGCAGGAAGCCCGTGCGGATGTCACCGCCTCTCCGATTAGAGATGGTGCTCCAAAATAACACTCCATGGTGAGTGCTGCTGAGTGACTCATTGGTGAGTGCCGCTGAGTGACTCATTGGTGAGTGCTGCTAAGTGACTCTATGGTGAGTGTTGCTGAGTGACTCCATGTTGAGTGTCGCTGAGTAACTCCATGGTGAGTGCTGCTGAGTGACTCCATGGTGGGTGCTGCTGTGTGACTCTATGTTGAGTAACGCTGGGTGACTCCTTGGTGTGTGCTGCAGAGTAACTCCATGATGAGTGGTACTGAATGACTCCATGGTCAGTGCTGCTGAGTGACTCCATGGTGGGTGCTGCTGAGTGACTCCATGGTGAGTGCTGCTGAGTGACTCCATAGTGAGTGCTGCTGAGCGACTCCATGGTGAGTGCTGCTGAGTGACTAGCAGGTATTTCTAGTGTCCCAATTGGTTTGGACTCACTTGTGAGAAAGTAGAACGAAACATTTTCAGAGATTCGCCCCCTCCCCATGTATGTCATTTCATAAAGTTGCTGGGGTAGGTGAAAATGACTCTTTTGATAGCCAAATCTGCCTTTAAAAAATCATTTGTATCTAATGAACGCCCATAGGCCCAATGTTTAAGATTTAGCCTGATTGGGAGCCAAGTCAATGATTCAGGGTGCCTCCTTGCCACAGTGAAACCCCTGCCTGCCCCAATCAAAGTAATCGGTCGGAAGCAAGGCCGCGCGTGAAGCGTAAAGGGTAAAGCCGCCTCAGGTAAGCGCGTGGTTATTATGTGTTGCATATTATATGCTGCACGTTTGTACAGTTCACCCTCGGGTAAGGTCGTGGTTGTATGAGTTGCATATTAAATGCTACATCTTCATATATCTCAGCCTCAGGTTATCTTCTGGTTATTATGTGCTGCATATTATATGTTGCATATGTATATATTTCGGCCTCAGGAATGCTCGCTGTTGTAATGTGTTGCATATTATATGCTGCATATTATATGTTGCATGGGTATATATTTCAGCCTCGGGTAAGGTCGTGGATATTAACGACAGTGTGTACTTCCGATTTAATCGCGCAATTTTATCATAGTTTGCACAGTAATCTGATATACAGTTGCTGAGGTTTTAGTTATTGTGTATGGACTTAGATTATACTTATTTATGGATCACCCATCAAAATATTGACACCTATTTTAGTTCTGAAACACATGCTATTTGTGTGACTTTTTAACTTAAACATGGGGATTGGTGCGAGTAGGGGGCTTCAGTGTGAAAGCAGCATAGTTTCCTATAAATGTTGGATGAAGTATACCGTGAATGAACCCACACCAAGCCCCAATAATTATTAATGTTGTACATATATTTCACATGCCAAATGGAATTGCTGCAGAAGCATCAGCAGCTATCGGAATGGCACGGGCGTCCCCAAGTCCAACGGTAATAAAGAAACTGTGTCACTCAGCAGCACTCACCATGGAGTCACTCAGCGGCACTCGCCATGGAGTCACTCAGCAGTACTCACCATGGAGTCACTCAGCAGCACTCGCCATGGAGTCACTCAGCAGTACTCACCATGGAGTCACTCAGCAGCACTCACCATGGAGTCACTCAGCAGCACTCGCCATGGAGTCACTCAGCGGCACTCACCATGGAGTCACTCAGCAGTACTCACCATGGAGTCACTCAGCAGCACTCACCATGGAGTCACTCAGCAGTACTCACCATGGAGTCACTCAGCAGCACTCACCATGGAGTCACTCAGCGGCACTCACCATGGAGTCACTCAGCAGCACTCGCCATGGAGTCACTCAGCAGTACTCACCATGGAGTCACTCAGTAGCACTCACCATGGAGTCACTCAGCAGCACTCACCATGGAGTCACTCAGCACACTCACCATGGAGTCACTCAGCAGCACTCAACATAGAGTAACTCAACAGAACTCAACATAGAGTCACTCAGTAGCACTCACCATGGAGTCACTCAGCAGCACTCACCATGGAGTCACTCAGCAGCACTCACCATGGAGTCACTCAGCAGTACTCACCATGGAGTCACTCAGCAGCACTCACCAATGAGTCACTCAGCAGTACTCACCAATGAGTCACTCAGCAGTACTCACCATGGAGTCACTCAGCAGCACTCACCATGAAGTTACTCAGCAGCACTCACCATGGAGTCACTCAGCAGCACTCACCATGGAGTCACTCAGCAGCACTCTATACACTAAAAATATAAATATGTAGTGTCAGCACACTTGACACTATAAATATCAATATATATTTATATATATATATATCTATATATATATATATATCTATATATATATATATATATATATATATATATATATATATATATATATATATATATATATCCTGAGCATGGACTGCCATATGTCGCTGAAACTGCACGTGCTACACGCCCACCTTGATGAGTTCAAAGAAAGCATGGGAGACTACTCAGGAGAACAAGGAGAAATACTTCACCAGGATGTCAGCTCTTTCGAGGAACGCTACAAGGGACAGTACAATGAAAGTATGATAGGGTACTATATCTGGAACCTATTGCGTGAGAATGACCTGAAATACAATCGTCAACCTAGTAGACAAACTTATTTTTGATTAAACTATAACGCTATAACTTTTGTACCAAATATGTATCAATTCTCCGTAGCAATACTCTTTATCAACGCTCTGCATCACTGCACAGTATCACTGTCATATACATATTATTAGTAACTGTATTAACATATTATAATACATAATGATACCCTATGCGGTTTCCTTCTTTTAATTTTCATTTCTAAAGACGGGGCCTGGAGAACTTCATTTTTCATCATTGATTGATCATCATAATCGTGTTAGCTTCAATTAAAATTATACTTAAGATGATTCATTTGATTTCAAAGTAGATAGTGTCAAACCCTTAAATCAATTAGGAAAAATGGAAAAAATGAATAAATCGATATCATGCACTCAGAACCGAAGTCTGAGCTTGGTGACTGCTCATTTTACTTATTTCTGCCCTAAAAATCGTTCATAGAAAATAATAGTTAATAATAAAAGAAAACAAAACAATAGTTTTGCTCATGGACAAATTTTGTGTTGTGTGGTGACTGGTGACATGTCTAAACACAAAATGTGTTCAGCAAAGATCTTACCCGATTAATGGTTGCTAGCTGATTCGTAACGCTACGCCTTTGCTTTGATAGGCGGGAAGCGGTTAGTGTGCTGACATCTATGTGCCAACATAGATGTCGGCAGTGGGCCAAACGTGGCTGACACCAATGCCGCAGTTTGTGTTCGAAAACAGCGTGCTCGATTGCATCAGATGCTGTCATCCCTGCATTTTCCACAGGTCAGCTTTGGTCCGATGACGTCATCACAGCATCGTTGCGTGATTGGTCAATATCGGTGAAGATTGTTTCGGTGCATGCGCAGTCGCAATGGGGTCTGAAAGTTGATAAAGATGTAGATGGCGCTGAGAGTCAATGGTCACCCAGCCTTCTTTGGCGAACCTAAAGCGCTATGTTTTGTGGGTTAGGGAGGGCAGAATCTTTATATTTAAAAAGCCTATTGTACATTTTGTATGCAGCGTATGTTGTTTGCGCGTATTTAATTATGTTGAATGTACTTCAGACACGTCTAGTTTGCTGGAATATTTACCATTAGTGCGCTAGAAATTAGGAGAAGCAAGCCAGAAGTATGGGTGTATGTGCGGTTCCCGGATGCCATAAACGTGATCCATCTATCAGGTTTCCAGCAGACATTTCCACAGCTTTCCTGTAGGAAAGCTGTGGAAATGTAGGAACCAGGGTTGGTAAAATACCGGTAAAAACTAGTTTATGTCATGTCAGTGGCAGAAACCATGACTGGTATTTACCAGTATTTACCAGTATAAAGTGGTTAATACCAGTATAAATGAGTCAACACCACTGGTTTATACCGGTTTATACCAGTAAAAACCATCCTGTGGCAAAAACTGGTCAACCCTGGTAGGAACAGTTATCTAAGTAGGTTGAGGTATGGGGAAGCAATATTATATTAGCTTAAAGATTATTAAATGCATCCACCAATATTATGCACATATTGTTTGTGAATGCATCATTAATTTATTGTAAAATTTTATTGCAACCCCCTGCAAAAAGGACTCCAAAAAAGTTACCATAGTTACCCTGGCCATGGTTGAGGTGGCCACAGCATATTCTCCACCCATGCTGCTTACCTTACCGTACCTTAAGTACCTATTGTCGGGTAAAAATTACGCCAAAAAGTTGGTCCTGATTATAACAAAACATTACCCTTTCCTTATCTCAGTCCTGTTGATTCAGATTAGAGTCGTTAGTAAAAAGAGAATAAGGAAAATCACCCACACAAACAGACACACAGATGCACATATCACATGCACCCATGCATACACAACACCCACACCCCACACTCACCCAACAAATCTCACCAAAAGCCAGCACATGCATTTTTAACAGTAGGTGGGTAGAGATCTCTTAACTCTGGACCAGCTCTTCCTTCCTGCCCTTTGTGGATGCATGCCTTTCCCTTAATAAGCTTGAAAGTTGAGGTGTTGTGAAACTCCCATAAAAATCCCTATCACTATTCAAGTCCATAATTGCGCCTAGTAGCTACCACCGTAACGTGCAGTCAATAGCAAAGCACTTGCCAGCTCAGACGCGTATGTTCTACCCAAGCTAGTGGCCAGAGTCCGATAATTGGCGAGTTCCTAGCACGCTGTAACCCATGAACAACCTTTCTTCAACACAATATTTCCGAAATCCTTGCCCTAAATGACTTGCAACCCTAATAAAAGCCACATGCCAACACCGACTCCCGGCAACCCCACGCAAAATGCACAGCAAAGATGGCCGACGCCTCCTCGTCGGGTGAACATTGCGTACAGCGCCGCCCTGGTGGCCAAATCGTAGCTTTCAGACCCCATTGACGCTTTTAAAGCACCATGTGTTTCACCACGGTATTCCTCATGGGTGTGCGGGGAGGAGCACGCGTGCTGACATCACATGCAAGCCCATGTTTCCTATAGCACCGTGTGCTTTACCACTTGTGAGTAGGCCTCATGAGTGTGCAGGGAGTGGGATGCTTGCTAATGCCACATTGAAGCCCATGTCTCCCTATAGCACCCTGTGCTTTACCACTTGCAAGTATTCCTCATGCCATATCCCAGCAAGCATGCTGGGAGGGGCATGCTTTCTGACGTCACATGGAAGCCCATGTCTCCCCATAGCACCCTGTGTTTTACCACTTGGGAGTATTCCTCATAAGTGTGCGGGGAGGGGCATGTTTACTGACTCCATATGAAAGTGACTGAGTGACTCCATTTGATTGCTGCTGAGTGATTCCATGGTGAGTGCCGCTGAGTGACTCCATGGTGAGTGCCGCTGAGTGACTCCATGGTGAGTGCTACTGAGTGACCAAGTTTCTTTATTACCGTTGGACTGGGGGACTCCCCAGCTACAGGAAGCCGACATTCTTCTTCTTCTGATGCTTCAGCAGCAATTCCTCGTGCATCAACATCCAGATCCATTTGGCCAGTGCAAGATATGTACAACATTTATGATTATTGGGGCTTGGTGTGGGCTCACTCATGGTGTTCTTCATTCAACATTTATTGGAAACTATGCTGCTTTCACACTGGTACCCTCTACTCCCACCAATCCCCATGATTAAGGAAAAAGTTACAAGATATAGCATGTCTTACATAACTACAATGGATCTCAAAGTTTTGAGGAGCCATCCAGGAATCAGTACAATCTAAGTCTATTCACAATCACTACAGCCTGCACAACTGAAGACAAGACTACTGTGCAATATAGGGGAAAAGTGCGCGACAAAACGGACTTACAAGCTGTCGTAAATAACCACCACCTCGCCAAAAGCTGAGATATACACCCATACAACATATGATATGCAACACATAATAACCTCGAGCTCACATGAGGCTGAAATATATAAATATGTAACACATAAGACGCAACATGTAATATGCAACATCTTAATATACAACATATCATAAACAACATATAATATGCGACATGTAATAAGCACGAGCTTACCTGAGGTGTCTTTACCCTTTACACTGTTCACGTGCGGCCTTGCTTCCGCCAGATTCCTTTGAGAGGGACAGGCAGGGATGTCCCTTTTTATATGTTAAAAGGGATACTGGCACCCTCGATCGTAGATTGGGCTCCCAATCAGGCTGAATCTCAACCATCGGGCCGATATATAGCCATTTATACACACAATATATAACCATTTATAGGTACAATATATAACCATTTATATATACAATATATCACTATTTACATAGATACAAGATATAATATACAATATGATATATCTATACAAATGATATATATACATATATATATATATATATATATATATATACAATATATAACCATTTATATGGACAATATATAACCAAGGGCGTACATTAGATACATATAACTTTTGGGTCAATTTTCTCCATCAACATGGTCATTTCGCTCATGGTTTAGACATCCTCACAAGCGAGTCCAAACCATTGGCGACACTAGAAATAGATCCATCTGCAACACATGCAATAAATGGTCAGCTGAGGAGGTTCGTGAGAATGAGGTGAATAAAACTTCCTTCACGACCATTCAATTCAGTTTCCCTCTTACTTCATGAATGAATACCTAAAAACAGCTTCGCATCGTTTCGATGTCATGAGAGAGAGAGAGAGAGAGAGGGGGAGGTGAAAGGGAGAAAGAGACAGAGAGACAGAGGGACAGAGAAAGAGTGACAGAGAGGGAGAGACACAGATAGACAGATGGACAGATACAGGGAGGCTGGAACAGAGATACAGATCATAAACAAAGTTACAGAGATACAAAGACACAGATACACAAAGACAGGGTAGGAGCGGGGAGACCAGCACTTATCCACATTCCCTGTAGTGGCGGCCAGTTGGAAGTGCGTCGTCACGTGAACTAGACAGGGTGGTTGCACCCGCACCCCCAGGCGGCCAAATGCGTTCCGAAACCTTGCGTGACCAGGAAATGGTCGCTGTATCAATGCCACTGCTTGGTTCTCCGTATATAAGGCAGGCGCTGGTTGCTCTGGGTACAGTTCTCCACTGCATCTCACAACACACCCAGCCATGAACAAGGTGAGAGGGAGAGAGAGAGAGAGAGAGAGAGAGAGAGAGAGAGAGAGAGAGAGAGAGAGAGAGAGAGAGAGAGAGAGAGAGAGAGAGAGAGAGAGAGAGAGAGAGAGAGAGAGAGAGAGCACGGTGCTTGACGTAACACTGCTTGGATAGTCTTGAATGGTTGAAAACAACTTCGCAAGCATTGTAGGAGGTAGACTTTAGACATCACAAGGCAAGTCGCGAGGATTGTCATGATATTTCAACTCACGTGTTCACACACTTAATCCACATTTCCAATTACTCAGGAACCCGCTTCTGGGACATTGTTGCACTATTTGAAGGTATATTAACGTTCGAGCTCCCTAAGACCAGAAGAGGTGACTGCCATTGTATATGCTAACAGGTTAAGATTATTGGTGCCAACTAATCATCTCCATATCATCTGTCATATCTACAGGATTCAGGGCATTTGTGTCACGAGGGCTCTGGTATGCACGATGATATATGATCGTGCTCTGGTTGACACAGTTCTTGATGCAGCATGTTGTATTACGAAGTCCAAAAATATGAAACGTACCGTGTCGTGTGTATTGTTCAGACATCACTAAGCATCACGTAGGCATGATCAGGATATCCCTTTTTAAGTTCTGGTTGTAGAACTTGGATCGTAAATGTGGAAAACATGTGTCGTGAGGAGAAAACGTGCGGAAAACACGTGAGGGAACACTTTCATTAATGTTCTCGCCGTCGAATCACATCGCAAATATGGAAAACGTGCGAAGCTTTTGCATGTTCTTGATTTATCGCTGCTGATGTCAAGCCCGCTCTTACTTTGTCTAGCTATGTCTTACTTTGTCGATCTATCTTGCTGTCTTACTTTGCAGTCTTACTGTCTTACTGTCTAACGTTTGCAGTTTTTCGTCGTCGTCGCACTGGCCGTGGTAGCCTCGGTGGCCGCCTCCGACGCTGACCTGGCCAAGGATGAATCCATTCTCGTGAATTCATACGCCCGCCCCGGCTACGGCTACTCCACCGGCTACGGCTACGGTGGCGTCGGCCTCGGTAACGGCCTCGGCTACTCCGGCTATGGCCTGGGCTATGCTGGACGCGGACTTGGCTACTCCGGCTATGGCCTGGGCTATGCTGGACGTGGACTTGGCTATTCCGGCTATGGCCTGGGCTATGCTGGACGCGGACTCGGCTACTCCGGCTACGGTCTTGGCTACTCCGGTTACTCTGGCTACGGTCTTGGATACGGACGTGGCTATGGACTCCACTACTAAATGTTTCCGTCATAATCATCTGGTCAAATGCAGCGATTGAAGGTGAAATTTGTTCCCACTATGTGGTGCGCTGCATATTCCTGACGTGCACGTGTCTGGACAGGGTCGTGACCTCTGTGTTGTAGACAACATTCAGACGTGCAAAGCAGAACATACACCCATTTCAGAAACAATACAATTACCAGAACACATGCGCTGCTTGACTTTGCTCAATCCCAAAGGAATAGAATGTACCAGAAGCATAAGCAAGAAGCAAGAAGTATGTAGGTCATGCTAAATTCCAGAATTAAATGATTAATCGGCAAGCGTTCTTTCACGGGGTAGTTATAATAACGCGAGATGAAATTATAACCACCAGTGCTGCTGGCAATGGTGACGTTCACTTTGACCGCAGCACTACTGGACATAGGCGTAGGAACGTTTAAAAAAATGGGTCAACAGCAGGGGCGCACCCAGGAATTTCGCAGGAATTTCGCAAAGTACCATGGGTAAGCACTTTTGGATAGGTAACCGATAATTTTAATAGTGAACACACACCTTTCACCGCTAAGGGGGGGGGGGCGGTCCTCTGGGTGCGCCTATGGCTAACAGCAACATGCGGTACTGAAAAAGAACTATCATCGCAGTATAAGTACTTTCAAATTCGCACTTCTCGCTTAACTTTGAACTCTTTCACGACTGATGGATTTTTCTGTAATAATAGGTTTATCTTCCTGGTGCAAGTGAAACCATTAATACCTATTACTGTTCAAACAAAATGTCTTCAACTTCCGCTATGTGCTTTTGTGGGAGGGGTGAAAGCTCATTACAGTCGCACTAATGGGTATGTGGTATGCCCCAGTTTCCATGATATTGTACTAAACGTCTTTAAGATACCCCGTTGTAAATGCTCACCGATGTTGATAAGAAGAATAGCAAGAGCGTAGCTTACTTGCTGGCCCATGGCAAAAAAGTATTAAGATTGATGCTGGAGAGGATGAGAAACAGGAAAGGCGGGTGATCGCTGGTTGAAAATTATTTGATCCGGTGTGTGGCAGACCAATATTGGCATGCTGACGGACTGGAGCAAAACAAAAACGAAATCTATAAAGTTCTAGGACCATGTCGATTTTTGAGGGTCCCAGCCTATTCTTAAGGCCCCCATGCGGTCTTAATGCCCCGGTGTGCTTAGAGCACCTCGTTGCGTTTTGGTTTTTAGCTCGCGGTGTGTATATTTAGAGCTGCAACGCATGTTTTAAGGTCCTGCTGCTTTTTGCCAGACTCGGTACGGTTTGGAGGACCCGGTGCATTTTCGTCCTCCGTTTGTGCTCCTAGGGTCGCGCTGTGTTTATTTGGAGTTCCTCGCTCACATTTGTGGAACCCCAGCACGGTATTGGAGACTCCGGTATAATTTATCGGGTTCCCATCGCGACTTTTCTGGCCCAGTCTCCTGGTTCCGGGATATCCAACGCCAGTTTTAAGGGTTCGAGGCAACTTTTGGTGACTTGTTCTGAATTATGTAAAGTCCGAGCCACGGCCCGATTTTTATCGCCCCTGGCGACATTTTTAGGTATCCCGCCGCGACTTGTCGAGCTCTGGTACGTTTTTTTCGGTGTCGTATGCCATTTGTGAAGGCATCTGGTGGTATGTTTGGGTTAAGGAGCGAATTTTCGAGCTCGAACATTTATTTTCCGGAAATCTCTTCATTTTGTAGGGCTCCGGCTTGATCCTTGTGGGGTTTCGATGCGATTTTGTTCCACGTTGTGCTTATTTGGGGCCATCGACGCCAATTTTTGGGAGCACCGAGGGGAGTTTTTGATGCCCGACTATAAATGATGGGACTACCGACGGGAATTTTGGGTCCCAAGAGCGATATTCGGTGGGCTTGGCGCTAGTCCGCGGGGCGCGTTGTAATTATCTGGGCCCCAGCGTGATTTTGGCATTCCCCGGCGCAAATTTTCCGGCCCGGTGGAAGTTTTTGGTACCGGCTGTATTCATTTATAACCCCTATTTCTGGGGGCCCCGACGCGATCTTATGGAACCCGGAACCATTCTTTGGGACCCCGACACGGTTCTTGGGTTCTTGGGAGCCCACCTCTTCAGGATGGTAGGGGGGGATTTCCACTTTACTATGCAACTGCGGCTGCTCAACGATATTTTATTTTTCAGTCGATGGCACCCTTCAGAGTAGAAAGGCCCTCAGGAGGACTTTCTTTCGGGACTTGGTGATAATTGTACCGTGCTCGAGTCTGCTCGATGGATTTTCCTTGTGATTTTTAGGGGTCGACTTCTATTTTATGTAAACCTCCTGAGCGATTATTTTGGGCTTCGGTACGATTCTTTGGGCTCCCTATTCATTATTTTCGGTGTTCCATCGCTGCTTTTCCTGGGCCCGACGCGTTTTTTGGGGTCTTTGACGCAATTTTTGTGGCCGCAGAATAACATTCCGGGTAGGAGTTGATTTTTTGGGAAGCCAGCTGCGACTTGTGGGGCTCCGGCGCGACTTTCTGGGCCCCTAGTGTGATTTCCAACAGCTATGGATTGTAGGGAGTTTTTCACGTATTCAAATGTACGCATGCTGCTTTTTAGTAAATTTAATTGCTTCAGAACTGGGAGGGTCGGCTACCACTGTTGCCCCCCCCACACACACACTTTCAAAAGTGGGTGGGTCATGGCCCCCCTGGCATCCCTGTTTCTACTACTATACTGCTGGGGAGGGGGTCCCGCTGACTTGTCTTCTGGAATAACCACCGTACGCGCAACGCAGTTCCGCTCCAATTTTGCGTGCCATCAGACTGCTGAATAGTAGATGTTTTGTTGTCAGAGCGCCTATTTGGAATCCCAGGATTCCCAGACAAGCACCCTCGACAACAAAACCTAGCTACACCGAGCCATTGCTAGCGAATGCTAGTGTATGCCATGTCGCCAGAAAGATGGAGTCGTTCAGTCATGTTGATATCCATGCGTTCAATTACCCATTCTGTGGTACATAAATCACTTAGTCAGAGAACAAGTAGAAGGAGCTTTACATTTCCATCAGACATCACGCAACTGTAAGCGTTGTTTATTTTCTAGTGACCGTGGGTTTTACATCAACCAACATTCGTACATGTACCTAGGTTTTAGCATTCATGCCATGGGAGATTGGGGTAGGTTTCATTAGCTTATTCCAGAATACTAGTCATTTCAAAGAAAGGAGAGCTATGAACTTCATGTCGCATCAAATGTCCATACTTACTGGTCCATTGCAACTTGTACCGAAATGGCGACACTGCAGGCAAGAGTACATATTTTATGGTTGATTTCAACTTCCTAATGTATGGCAGTTCTATCGAACCAATTGCAATGACAAAGAATGCTTCGTTTCACCTCCACCACCCTAAAAGCATTGATAATCGATAAGTCAAACATTTACGGAGCCATTGCCAACAGCCCAAACCAGTCGCATCATATATCCAACAGCACAGAAGGCATGTACTACATAAACCACCTTTACAGACAAATCATTCAGTGAGCATAACTTCACACTAAGTTCAATCTCGCGGTCAGCTAAGCGGAATCATTCACCAGGACGTCAGGACTTCAGCTCCATGAGGAAGTCAGGGGGGTCCAGATGATTAATGATCCAGCAATATCATCGAATATATCACTTGGAATGGTTCGATAAAACATCGTCGCCAAACCTTGCATTGGCTACTTCTCGTACTCGTAAAATGCGATGCAGTACCAGCAACCCATCACATGCTTACCTTGTGTCCGGGACATGCTGGAACTGCAAGGAGCTTACCTTACCTTGTGTCCGGGACATGCTGGAACTGCAAGGAGCTTCAGCGCGAGGAGCTTCTACCTCTGTAGCTCCAGTTCCTGATGCACTTCCACATCGGTGAATCTGATGTGTGAAAAAGAAAACTTTTACTGCGCAAAATTATCACATCCTGCATATCATCTATCATTGCCAACCCCTGTTATATTGGCGAAGAGAACAATGCAGACGAGCAATGCAGGTCTGCAACTCACAGGTGATGGCAATTGTGAAATGGTAACGACCGTAATTTTTGTTCTCTTAGTGCCAACTGCATACTTTGCAACATCAGCTTTATTGGCTGTGTTATACCTATAACTTCGGTATGGTGGATGACTGCAGGAAGCCCCTGCGGATGTCACCGCCTCTCTGATTAGAGATGGTGCTCCAAAATAACACTCCATAATGAGTGTCGCTGAGTGACTCTATGGTGAGTGCTGCTGAATAACTCATTGGTGAGTGCTGCGGAATGACTCCATGTTAAGTGTTGCTGAGTGAGTCAATGTTGAGTGGTGCTGAGTGGCTCTATGGTGAGTGCTGAACTAG
>JAOTOM010003504.1:0-20000 GCA_034440615.1 Ashinkailepas kermadecensis
GGTCATTATCCTGGACTATCAAGTAGCCTATATAGAAACTTCTCTACAAGGTTCAACGGTAGCGGCAAAGTCAAAGCTCACGCGTCCCATGCATTCAAACCTGGACATATGTCCCTTAACTACCACAAATGCGGGTATTTCTAGCACATGGTCTGTATACGATCGTGGCGAACAGCTCTTCGATTCCGGCACGCTGGTTAGATTATGTTTATTGTTTTTCAAATTTGTCTTATTATTTACTTTCAAATCTGTCTTATTTCTCTGCTGGGTGTGACCTGCCTGCCTTTTTTGTTTGACATACACAATGCGACACAAAATCTTGGAGGTGACATCACCTACGAACCGGCAAAAGAACAATAGCTGCTGGGTTTCCTGTGACCCAAACACAAATCAGACACCTAAGTGAATTAAGCAATATGAATTGGTTCAGATAAGATCCACCATAAAGCATACATAAAGCATACTTTTTAATTCCACGATATCAGCTCGAAGCACTCTGGCCTTGTTGCGCGATCCCAACATCCCTGCTGCAGACTTGGAAAATATGCATGGGATCTGGTAAATGCTAGGGTTGCTGGGGGTGCCGTGAGTTTCGTGTTAGCGTGAAATGACTTTGTACTTTATTATGTGTAAGCCAGCCGATCCCGCCACACGGTATTTGGCTGATCCATAATACAACAACAAGCCGATGTCACCACACGGTAGCTGGCGCTGATTTACTGTACAACAACAAGCCGATGTCACCACACGGTAGCTGGCTGATTCACTGTACAACAACAAGCCGATGTCGCCACACGGCAGCTGAAACAGATCCACTGTACAACAACAAGCCGATGTCGCCACACGGCAACTGGCTGATCCACTGTACAACAACAAGCCGATGTCACCACACGGTAGCTGGCTGATTTACTGTACAACAACAAGCCGATGTCGCCACCTGGTAGCTGGCTGATTTACTGTACAACAACAAGCCGATGTCACCACACGGTAGCTGGCTGATTTACTGTCCGACAACAAGCCGATGTCACCACACGGTAGCTGGCTGATTCACTGTACAACAACAAGCCGATGTCGCCACACGGTAGCTGGCTGATCCACTGTACAACAACAAGCCGATGTCGCCACACAATGTTAGCTGGCTGATCCACCGTACAGCAACAAAAAGATGATCCCGCCCACACGGTAGCTAGCTGATCCACTGTACAACAAGCCGATGCCCTGCGCGGTAGCTCGCTGATCCACTTGTACAACAACAAGCGGATCCCGCCACACGGTAGCTAGCTGATCCACTGTACGCTGAAAAAAACATTTTAACACCCCAACACCGCAAGCTTAAACACCTCAAACCTATCAATGGTGTCGGTAGCCTTCTTTGTGGAACTCGGGGTGTCGTAAATTACGCTGTTAACCTCCTCACAGGGGAGTTGGGAGTCGCAAACACCTGTGGTGGTGTCAGCCCACTGACACTCCAAGGCAGGATAGTTTAACATCCCATTCCACTAACTCCCTTACCGGGTATTGTTTCGTCAAAGTGGTGTGTATAACACCTCATAAAGGTGTCAACTTGCGCAGTCGCACTCGCAGTCCACCCCTTGCGCCGGCGTGAGCGGCTGGCGCCCAGAGCTTTTAGCCTCCAGCTTTTTAGCTTTTAGCTTTTAAGGGAGCGAATCTGTGCGGACCAAGCACAATTATGCAAGCGTTCTGCAGAATACTGTTTAAGTTTGGCATTCCTCGTATAAGCTTAGTTTGTACATGACATAAGTTAATAATACACTTTGACCTCTTGCGAAAAGAAAGAAGAGGTTATGTTAGGTTTGGCTAGGATGTGTATATAGATATTTTTAACGATTTAAAAAGAACACTTGAGTTTACTGAAAAGGAGGTTGGGTAATATATTAGGTTAGGTTAGGTTAATCTTTCTCCTTCTGCACATTTTACATTAGTCTTGTGAACAGTCATGTTGAAGGAGAACTTCGCAACATATCATGCAAATTGGCCATGGGGCAAAACATTAAAGTAAACCAGAAATGGATAATAGGAAACAAACCAGAAATGGAAACTTTAATGACCGCGGCCTCCATAATCGATTACATCAATCGCATTCCAACAAGATACCATCTTTAGTTAGGTACTGTGGTTTAGGTTGCATCATCAGCATAGGTAAGGGATGGACAGGGGCTATGAAAGGCCCTGAAAAGAGCATGCTTCCACACTCCTTACGTGGGGTAGCTATGCAGCTCAAGGGAGCGACAAGCTCTAGCCAGCAGAATAATGATGGCTGACCACACTGCAGGGAGACAAAACGTTTCGAAAATACTTGAGGTGAACATAATCTACCTGACATTTGATTATAAAATGCAAATAGATGACTTAAAAATGCTTCTGACTTCAAGAGCTTGAAGACCACTGTTACATTTTGACACCAACCTACCCCACCTGATGCAGCACATCTATCTAGCAGTCAGTAGGATTATTCATTTTCATAACATTTGGTGCTGGCTGGAAGGCACCTGGCACACAAGCTAAAATAATTAATAATCAGCGAACAAATGCACGGCAAGAACAAGCATTGAACAACAATGCATAAATGACGGTGCAACAATGGCAATGCATAAATAATGCAAAACTTTCCAATTCCACGCCATCACACCTATGATTTTCGCTGTGCTGTACCGTTTTGTAAATAACGTCGTTGAGAAGGTATTGAAGCTGGGAAGCTCTAATCATGTAGGCTGTAATCACAGAAACCAAGTGTGTAGGAGAAAATGCATTTAAAACATCATTCCTCCCATTTGATATGGGGCATGAGTGTTGTTCTTTATGCTTGTGAGGGGTATTTTTCCTCCTTAATGTTGGCTTTGCCCCCATGGGCGCATATTTCTGGAAATTATTGCGGGATCAGTGGTGTACCTATGTTTGCATCAAAGGGGAGGCGGGCAAACGGATTTGGAGGCGGACCACTTGCGCCCATTTAATAGTCCTCGGATTTCGACCACTATTTTGTCCAATGGGACCTTTTTAAAATAAAATAATTAGTTACCAACTAAATTGTCCTGTGGAGGGACCTAATCTACCACTATCGTTTCTGATTCGACTGATTCGATTGATAGCATGATTTTCTGTCCCGTCGGCCTCTGGGCGCAATATGGCCATAGGTGTCGACGCGCCGTAAAGCCCAGATAACTAGCTAACTGTCCCGTCGACCTCGTTGCTCACCTTTTTTCCTGTGCATTTCCGGATAGGGGCCTCAAATTTCGGGGGGGGGGGGGGGCAGTCTCACGACAGGGGGCGACTGCACCCCTCGATGGCGACGCCCCTGCTTGGTCGTTTTGTGGAGCGCAGAAGAGGGACGCCTATTGTGAGTTTATGCACTACGCCTGTGCAAGACTCCAAGGGGGACCAGTTGACTATTAATGAGAGACATCTTCCAAATTGTGCTGTGGCATGCTGGAGGTTCACACTTCCGCTGTCGAGTTGGTAATCCTTGGTGAAGATGGTCCTCTCTTCGTGGGTGTTTAAACTGAGAGTCCTAGGTTAAGGGCATTTGCCCGTCGGTACACAGACATCCATGTGTGCCACGCCAGTTGTTTAAATCTTATCCCCCAGGGTGATGTACTGTGGCTGGCGGCCTATCGAGATTCTGGTGACCAGTTCATATGCCAGCAAAAAGATGCTATGAATGGTTGAATGGTTGAAGATGAGCATTGCGTCATCAGAAGATTTGGATGTCATGTTCTTGCCCTTGATTGTTTTGTGGAGCAGGGAATACGGACATCTCTAGCAAGTTTATGCAATACCCTTGTGTAAAGCTCCATGAGGGGGCGGGGGTGCGAAACAGTACCATATTAATATGGTACAGCTTCGTACTCGTGGTTGTAGCATATCTGTAGTTCACACTTCCTTCACCGAATTTGTGATCCTCCGTGAAGACTGGTCCTCTCTTTGTTGGTTAAGCATTTAAAAAGAAAATAGATTAAAGCTTAGACTGAAGGTTCTTAAGCTCATGCTTAAGAGCATTTACCCGTGAATACACAGACATTCGTGTACGATATGCAATAGGTCTTCACTTCGCAGGTGTTTAAACGCGAGCCCATCCATCCTTCATGGTGATGTACTGAGACCGGAGGCCTGTCGGGATTCTGGTGAACAATCCATATACCACATTCTCATGGCATTTGTGTGGCAGCCAGCTGGAGGCCCGATTTCCAGTAGGACGTTTGCCGGAGGTACATCATCTCCGCTCTGAGACTGGCTTCATGTTGCTTGAGAGGCTAGGGTAGGTTACCCTCTAAGGGAATGGTACCAATACAGTTATCTGCGCTAAGATCGTTCACTTGTCACCACCGGTTCATGACAATTTTATATTGTGATACCTGACAAAGTTGCACTTGCAAAAAGTTGCCATGGACTGAAGAAGTAGAATGCCAGTAGAAGATCACTGGATCATCCGAAGATATATACCTCAAATCCTTGGTCTTGATCGTTTTGTAGAGCAGAGAAGAGCCTCTAGCGAGTTTTTACACTATACTTGCGCAATACTCCAAGTGCGGGGGGGGCGGAACAGTACAGCATGAATACGGCACAGCTTCGTACTCGTGGTTTTAGCATGTCTGTGGTTCATAATTCCGTCCCGGAATTTATAATACTCGGTGAAGACGGGTCCCTTCTTCGTGGGTGTTTAGATTGGCTGTCCTCGCTTGGTAGCGTTTGCCCGTACACTCACACAAGTATACGCGTTCCACGAGATAGCTCTTCACGGAACATATTCTTACTTGCGATCCTACATTGCGTTGTCTGGGGAGTAGGCAATTTCTCAGGGTTCTGGTGACTATTTAATTTGCTATATTCTTGCGTTTGTCACAACCTGGTTGAGACATCCGACTTTCAATTGTATGTTTTTGTGGAGGCGGTGATTGTGAGGTTCAGACTTTCCATATCGACTTGCTAGTCCTCGGATAAGACTGGTCCTCTCTTCGTGGGTGTTTAGTCTGACGGTCTTCGCTTGAGAGCATTTGCCCGTGAATACACAGACATTCGTGTACGATATGCAATAGGTCTTCACTTAACAGGTGTTTAAACGCGATCCCATCCTTCATGGTGTGTACTGAGACTGGTGGCCTGTCGGGATTCTGGTGAACAATCCATATACCACATTCTCATGGCATTTGTGTCGCAGCCAGCTGGAAGTCCGATTTCCAATGGCACGTTTTCCCGAATGTAAGCCATCTCCACTCTGAGACTGGCTTGATGTTGCCTGCGAGGCTAGACTAGAAATTTACTCGTTGGACACTAGGATGTTACCCATTGAAGGGGGATACTACCTACGTGCAGTGATCTACACCAGGATCGTCCTCTGTCACCATTGGTTCATGATGCTGGGTTTTTGACTGTGTTGTCCAGATTAGTAGTATATTCAAAAATATATGGCGAGTGATTGAAGATGAGTATTACGTCAGCAGAAGATTCGAACGTCACATCCTTGGTATTGGTCATGGTGTTGGGCAGGGAAGAAAATGCCTATCAGTGGAGATATATGCTACGCCTGTGCTTGCTTGCTTGCTTGGGATTCAGACTTCGGGTATCGAGTTCGCGGTTCCCAGTAGATATATCTAGACTGACAGCTCTCGCTTGGTAGCGTTTATCTGTGCATGCAGACACCCGTGTGCCTACGAAGCAAGTGTTGAAACGGCAAAAGTGCTCTAGTGGAATATTTACCCTTGGGCATGTGAGTAGTTGTGCACGTCGCACACTCGCAACAGGAGCGCCAATGTTGTGCCCACGTAAGTGGAAATCCACACGTTCAACCGACAATGAAGGTCGATCCGCGCACCATGCATTTTTTAACCAGTATCCTTACTTGGGCGATTTTTCAAGTGTTCCAACGAAATAGAACGAAAACTAGCGTGCAAGATTATTCGGTTGTAGTCTGCATCCTGTCTTCATTACTAACATTCTGATTTAGTTTTATCTTTTCCAGATATCCTCTCGAACAGCGGAGACTGCATGGACATACTGCAACGTAACGGGGAAGGATCAAGTGGCGAAATACATGTATAAAGGACAAACAACGGCGAGGGAAGGAAGTGGGACAAGAAAAACGTGTGCACTTTTTGTATGACAAAGCATAGCAAGTTCGCATGACACTTGATGCAAGTGCACCACAAGGAAAAAGAAGTCAAGGATGCTCTGTCACTTCCAAAAGGCTCTAAGCACCGTAATGAAGTCTTCCGTCGAATTATTTGTCAAGGTAATTTAAAGCATAACATTGACGTGCTTCGGAAAGGGAAAGGTGTGCTGATTCCAGCCAGGCGACCTCCAGCGGAAGCTACTGTGGAGAGCAAATTCCTGCCATGCGATCGGTGTTTGGGTTTCTTTTCACGCCGGAACCTTTTCAGACACTCATGTAACAAAACCCGTGATTCCAAGGGTCGAGTTCAAGGACATATCCGTGACAAATTGCGTGAACCTGGCCGGCTTGTCCTCGAGCTAAAGAAGACAGACGAGGAAGGAGTCTTGGACGGATACATACATCCCTCCTACTTCACAAAGATCGCTGCGGCTGTAAGAAATATTTCAAAGTATGATGGAAATAACTATGGCATTCCATCGCTGGCTCTCAAGCTAGGTCACTCGCTGCACGAATGTGCCTGCATCAGGCGTTCACGTGGCATCGTTACCGGGGACAGCGTGACGAGGCAGGCAGCAGAAAACTTCTGCACGTTGTACAACAACGAGTGCGGGTGTTGGTGTCGTCACGGACTCTGGGAACTTTACACGAACGAAAGTGGAACAAGGCCCCATGTTTGCCGTTGACCGATAACTTTCACCGAGTGCACAAACTGATGAAACAAGAAGCCATGTAGGCGAAAACTCGTCTCCAGACTAACCCGTCGTTGGAAAGCTACGCAGAGTTCGCTGAAGTGACACTTGCGCAGGCAATACTGTTCAACAGGAGGAGGTCTGGCGAAACGCAGCGTCTCACGGTATGAGCGTACCAAAAAGTAACAAATGAACACAACGTTGACATACCTGCGCAGCTGGCACCCTTCGAAAAGGAGCTTTGTAGAACCCTTAAGCACGCAGTGGTAAGGGAAAACGGGGTAGAGGTGTACCGATCCTCCTCACTGAAGACATGACAAGTGCCGTGGATCTACTAATTGAAGAGAGAGAACATGCTGGCATATCGCCAGACTGTTAGTTAACTTTCGTTAGAACGGGTGAGGCCAACGCGATTCCGATTCGGGGGAGCACTTGTATCGGAAAGCTCGCTGGGAAGGCATCGGCGAACAATGTGACGGCCACCAGCTATAGGAAGCATATTGCGACTATGATGCAAGTGCTGCAGCTAAAGTCCCACGAAATGGACATGGTGGCCAAGTTTCTCGGACACGACATAAATGTACATTGGGAGTTGTATAGGCTTCCGGAAAAAACGCTGCAGGTTGCGAAAGTCTCGAAGCTGCTACTTGCTATGGAGGCTGGAATATCTGCATATGCAGGAAAAAGCTTGGAAGACAAACCCAGCGGAGACTGATGAACTTGATGTCGAAGTAGTCGCAGGTGTTAGCGAACAACCAGACGCCGGGGACACATCAGATGAGGAAACCATGGACTTGAATGACCCATCAGCATCGAGCCATGACAACAACACGAAACGAAAGCAGCCAGGGAAGAAACTAGTTCGGAGGCCAATACAGAATACAAAAATGGTGGTCCGATGACGGAAAGGGGGTCGTGACGCGAGGACTAGCGGCATCCATATCGAAAATTCGCTGTCCCAGGGCCGATGAATGCAAGGAGCTGATACGTAAGAATGGAGAGACACTCGGCAGTACGTGGCGCGATGTCAAGTACTGCGCTTACATCACCCAAAAATGGAAAAAAGGTGCCGTGAGATATCGCGCAAAAGTCAAAACATGTGTGTTTGGGCCAGACTGATCAAAGTAATAAACGATAACTGTTACAATGTCCATTCAGAGTTTTCATATTGATGGGATCGTGTAGTTATTTTCATTGATTCAGTAATTGCAATGCAAATGACAACTTTCAAGTGCCTCTAATCATGACGTTGATGACTAGGTGTATTTCCCTGTTCGTTGACGTCTTCCGCACAGATAGTTGATGTTTCTGGAGCCTTCATGGATTCAGTTTTGTGACGCCACTAATTTCCCGTCTCTGACCTATTCTTAAAACCAGTATTGTAGGAGCAACAAACATTGTGAGGACGATTGTCGGGGAGCGACAGTTTTTGAATGGTCAAATAATCCAGTTTGCAGGGATTCGAACACACGGGACATCCTAGTTAAAAAAGCGACATGATGCTTAAAAGGCTTTTATCTGATAATTTAGAGAAGCGCCATAGCGAGAGCGTGGATGACAAAGTATATTGAATGTCTTATCTGTCAGGGTCGGGGAGGGGTTCTCAATGTCCAGTGGTCTAGATCGCGATAGCTCAGTCGGTGGGGACTTGACTCTTGACCATAAGGTCTTGGGTTCGAATCCCACAACCGGCAGGTTCACCCAGCCGACCCGCGACCAATCTGCGCGAGAGATTGGCGACGCTATGTGGTCTAGCAATCGAGTGCCTCGTGAACTAACTCCGTTCTTCCCATCCAATGTTCCTCTTCCCCTCCCATCCCAAGCGGACATTCGCGAAACCATAGGGAGCGTCCGACACCTTGAGACGACAGAGAAGCGCCATATTGAATTACTGCGCAGTCATCTGAACTCATATGACGCCCCTCAGGGATCCATACGCCCCATGGAACTCCTGGGGGAGGGGGTTTGAAATTACAGGCGGAGATGCTAAGGTGCCTAACGAGCAGAGGGCGACACTGCAAGCATATTCCGCCATCATCCAAGTTATAATAACGTTCCTCGGGTCGTCCTGGGGCATTGCAGCACCTGCAGGGGCCCTTACAATTCCAAGGGAGCGTCCGAAGCTTCAAAGGCTGTCCCGACACCTTGGCAAGGACAACATAGCAGTGTGGGCGGCAACATAATATTGTGGCGTCCCTTTGCCCGTTCAAGAGCGCCCCAGCAAATATTTGTGCGTCCCTGTACCTGCTTCACAACTGGAAGGTGGTGGGTTTGAGTCCCACCTGTCTCTACTCTTCGCCCGCGACCAATCTGCGTGAGGGATTGGCGACGCTACGTGACCAAACAGTGGACTCGTATGACCCAACAGACCACGCTCCGAAGCTCTAGGTGGCACCTGAGAACTCGGCAGGGGAACCCTGTCGCCTCCCACATGAGGCCTCGAAATTATGAGTACCCTACAAGAGTTGTGTGCTATCAAGGGCACTTCGACGACCGTGCTCGATAGAAGGGATGGGGCGATTTCGCCCTGTATCATTGAACTTTTGAGTGACCTGTTAAACATGTGTTGCATCAAGGACACTTCGACGACCGCGCTCGATAGAAAGGGAAGTGCCAATTTGGCCCCGTATCATTCCTTTTGACGTTAATTTAGCTATGAAGGGGGCTTTTGCCCTGGCACCGTACCCTCGTATCCCTCGCCCCCACCAACTACGCATATGCTTCAGATACAAACATTTATGTTGGTGTGCAGTGTGAACCTTCATTGCCTTTTCCTTTTCACCTAGGAAATATTTCGTTTGTGTTGGTCGGGTGCCTCTTTCTGCCCTCTTTCATTTTTAGTTCAAAACGTGAACAAAAATATCTGATGACGTCATCCAGCACTGCCGTTTTCGGAGTTGTGCAAATTGTTAATGATGTTCTCTGCAGGTATATGTCCTTGGAAACAACCTAGAGATAAGGAATGAACGTGGCATGTCAGTGGTGCCCCCACGATGGCACACTCTGCACTCTCGGGTATCACAAATGCTTGCGGACCGAAAAATATGGTTGCTTCCTACCATGTTTGTATGTTAAAGTAATGGTATAGCTGTATCGCCATGCGAAGGTACACCGACATCACGTCTCTCGCACCCACCACTATTAGAACAGTTGACATATTAGGTGCAAGATCTGCCAAACGAGTGGGTGACCCCTCCCGGCGCAATGGCGGTCGCCGTAGACCTCATACTTGTATGAGATCTACGGCGAAACCACGACCCCTTAGATTGGCACACATGCTGCAAGTTTGGGGAAAATATAAGGAGTCGTGGTGTTCATCCTCCATTGGGTCCCATGTTAAGTCCTATTGGAAATTAACCACTCAGTGAAAAAGTGAAATTTGTGATGCTCTTTTACCTCTCATCCAGTTCTTCCTTGGGGTACCGGGTTATTAGTTCCGAGTTATGATTAAGTGCAGGGGATGCTTGGATAGGAGACCCATTTATGTATATGGCATCGTTATGTATTGAAATATTCAGCTCAATTTCCCTAGCTTGATATTCCGTGACCGCACGGTGACCTATGCAAGTCACAGCTTGCAATGCACCGCACAGTGCTTGACATCACATATGTACGACCTAATGAGGCACACATGGTGAAATTTTGTGGAAAATCTAAGTGGTCAAGGGTTTGATCCTTCATAGGGTCCCATGCTAAGGCCTATGGGAAATTAACCATTAAGTGAAAATGTGAAATTTGTGATGCTCCTTTGCCTCTCATCCAGTTCTTTCTTGGGGTACCGGGTTATTAGTTCCGTGTTATCATCAAATGCACCGGATGCTTGGACACCCATGTATGCATATGGTGTCGTTATTTATTCAAATATTCCGCTTAGTTCATTAAATTGATATTCGGTGACCACACGGTAATCTCTGTAGGTCACAGCTTGCAATGCCCCGCAGAATACTTCACATGGCTTTGAGCCTCCATAGGGTCCTATGTTAAAGCCTGTAAGAAATTAACCACTGAGTGAAAAAGTGAAATTTGTGATGGTATTTTACCTGTCAACTAGTTCTTGCTTGGGGTACGATGTTGTTAATTCCGTATTATGATCAGATGTACCGTATGCTTCGATTTCCCGACCATTTCTTGCCTGGGATGCCGTGCGATTAGTTATGTGTTATGATCAGCATTGTCGGATGCTTACCTATAATTTCATTGTACACTTCATAGTACATTCATTAACATTTTGACCTCTGGAGATCAGGAAATGATATGCCACATGACACGGTATGGTGTGTGTGTTCAGAAGCCCATCCGATGTCGATGTGCAAGGTTTCGTGGAATCCGGAGGGGTCGTCGATTTCTGCTGAACATGAATATCTAACTCCTGCAAACTTTATGGACGTAGCAGCGTTCACCTTACGAGTTTACACTGGCTGTTCAGGCATTGAGCGAGCTTTCTGAGTGAACGCAGTGGTACATATGGTAAAACCCACTTGCTTGCTTGGATTTTGAAGATATCTTGAACTCGGCCTCTTTCCATGTGATATTGGTATGAGATGAACTGGCGTGAAGACAGATTTAACTGGCAACTGCACTTTATAAGGTATAAGTATTGTCATTCTTCACCATCAAGAAAGAACACATAAATACTTCAAATCGATTAAAAAGTTACATATCCGAACTCCACATTTTATATTGAATGTCCGAACGCAGTCCGCTCCACTGTCTCCGTGTGTGTGATGCATGTTAGCATGACCGGAGCCATGATTCCCTACCTGGAAGTGTTTCTGTGCATCTTGCCCACAAATATTAATACTCATAATGTATAAATAGTTCGCCATCACGCATGTGTGTTGGTTGGCTCGCATATTATTCGTTGATATATGAGCACCAGTGAAATGTGTCCGGGGAACTCTTGCACATTGATGGAACTGAACGATTCGAAAATTGCATTCGCTGTTCTTTCGTCGGGCTTTCAATTCAGTCGGACAATTATATACCCCTTAAGTGATAACCTGGTCTTCTAGACGTGTGGTTTTATATTGATCTTGAGCATCACATTGAGCACCTCAATTGCTAATTTATTATATCAGCAGATCAAGTAACCTAAATCGAGCATGCAAATATAATTGAGGACAGGGTCGATTAACACGAGCGCCGGAGGGCCTCTCACATAACACGCACAGGAGGGGGGGTGATTTGGCCCTTGCCCCTAAGATTCCGAAAACTACTGTAGCTATACGCACACAATTTGGAGGTACATTGTGGATGTAGTAATCTCGCTTCAATACAAATTGTATAACCATAGGCTTTTAAGGTCAAATGAGGTCGTGATCGGTTGAATCACCGCACTGCCGCTCTACCGTACCGACGAAGCCTTTGTGACCTTGAACGCTCGCTGGCCGCCCCTGGTCGGCTGATTTGACACCCCCCGCAATTCCTATAGTTACTAACGGATTTTAGTTTCGTGTTGCATATGATGCGCTTATCGATTTCTTACGAAGTCACAACATAACATTACAATGCTACCGCCAGTTTATGAGATAATGTTAAAAAAACAAGCGGGCGGATTCCGCCCCCCCCCCACCCCCACCACACCACACTCCTTCAGTGCGCATGTGAAACAGCCACATCTTATACCTACATCAATCCTGTGGCACTTTGTCCCCTCAATAATTTTCATAAAACAGCACAAATGCGGCAGCCGTTCCAGCGGCAGCCGTTCCAGTGGCTCCTGGGTATGCACTCCGCACTGGGTACCCCAGGAAATTCCCCTCACGACCGTGAGCTGATTAATAATATATCATCAACGGCTGCTGCAGGCAGCTTGTACAGCATTATCGCTGTTGTCCGTGGAAGCTCTCCTTGGGCTAACTGGCCGCCGCAGCTGACAATTTCTTGGAAGCCTCGGCTTCTGGCTTGGTGTCAGCAATGGTGGCAGGATACTCAGCAGCGCTGACGGTGCCAGTCGGCGCAGTGTCTCCGGACACCAGTACGCTGGCCACACTACAGGGTATAGTCGCGACGTTAAGGGTGACGGTAATTCACCTGGAAACCGTCCCGAGTGATAGGTCACCAGAGTGAATGGGCGGACGCCACTATTTCCAGGGCCATCGGCGAGGTCATCGGCGCTCCCGCTCCGATCGCAGCCCGCAGTTGTATGCTTTTCGCTGCATGCCCATGTCCATTTCATATTTGGGGGGAAGTCACTATTGGAGGGGCAAAATTGAACGTTGGGGGCATATGCCGCTCCAAAATATGCAAAACAACGCCCCTGCTCGAACCCTACTGGCTGAGTACCCTGCTAATGCTAGGCTGTCATTTTCCCTATTAAACATGAAAGTTTGTCCTCAATTAAGGACTGGACACCCCTGGCTTTGTGAGAGATATCAAGCCTTACCCCTAAGATTACTTGGGTGTTCCTCCACTGCGGGGTGCCCCTCAGAGCCGCTGTCAAGTGGGTACACAGCCATTTTCCCCTCCCTTAGAGACTGAATTGGTCCTTAGCACACCAAGATGTGCTTTTAATACTTCGGATCTGTTCTACTTCTTTGGGCCCTCTGAAAAATAGTAGCCGAATTCGAAAGATTTTTCAGATTTTTAGAGGTAGAATGCCCAGCGATTCCCCGCCAGGCCATCTGGGCGGATCCTGACTGCGCCTCTGGTGCTAGGGTGGATATCTCTCGCAAAACCGGGGGTCCAGGTCCTTATGTTCAGGACATATTTGCATCGAGTAGGAAAAATGACAAATTCACAGTAGCATGGCACCAAACCAGGGGGTTCGTACCCCATGACCCACCCGGGATCCCCAACGCCAGGTGCCCCGTGCCACGCGCCACGCCTGCGCTATCGCACGTGTTTGTACTTGTCAGTCTTGTTTCAACCTTATTAATATTTCTAAGATCTACAGTTAAATGCCATAAGGAAGGTTATCATCGCATCTGAAGAGCTAGTCGTTACGGTTCTCGGATATGAGTGTATGAAATATAGATGACGTAATCAGTCGGCACGGTCCTCGGTTTGTGTTTATGCGGGCGATGTCCATGTATGACGTCACTGTGACGTCAGGTCCTCACATGGTAGCACTTTCCCGTGGTGGTCGATTCAGGTACTGGTGGTCGTGCTTATTGCCACCGGGCACTTAGACCTATCTATATCCTAGAAAATAGTCATAAAATCAGGAAAATGGTGTAATTGCGATGATCAGTGCAGCACCGGATGTCAGGATGTGTGTCCCGAATCACACGAAATTATCAAAATGATTCCGGGAAAGGACGCTTGATGAAGTTTTAGCGCCGTTTAGAATGGTAATACAGCATGCTACCATGCTTGTTAGTACTTACTAGAATAAGATTTGTGTTGAAGCACCCATGTTCTCTCATTGGTGACGTTTCATCAAATATCGAACCTTTAGTAAATCTCTGAACGATGTTTGTTATTGTCATAGCTTCATGTCTGTGGAAATTTACAGTATCTATAATGGTTCCTTTGCTTCTTTTCTTCTCCATACTTGCTACATAAAGTGGTGTAAGTTATTTAGTACCGGCCAACATGTGCAGATGAATACAACACAACAATAACCCAGCAGTATGGTTTCATATACTGAATTTAAAACGCATCGCAACACTATCCAAGGTTGAGAAATGGCGTAGGTAAAAGCTACGTCAAAAAATGGGTCGAAGATCAATATCACGGCTTGAGCTTGAGGTGAAGTTTTAGTCAATTTCATGTTATCAATGCGTTAGGCGTCAGACGCAATGTTAATGCGGACATCGGGGGGAGGGGGATCTTCAATAAAGAAATAAAACAGGTAGGTTCCTGATGTCATTCAAGAACTCTGAAATGTGCGCCCGCGACAAGCGCGCCCGGATGCTCACTATGTGTGCGCGAAGAATATAGCTACAATTTATGAGACTCTGTCTTCATAAAATGATGCGAAGTGCATTTATTAAAGTTAGCTTGTCTTCAGACGTCAGTTTCATTTCCACTTACAGTGATATATTGCGCATATTGTTACTTTGCGTATTGACTTCTGGACCTATTTTCTACCATAGACGGCGGGCCGCCGGCGACGCTGCCGGCGGTCCGTGGCTCGCTGCCGACCACCCGCCATTCACGGATATGGCGGGGCGCGGAACCATCCCTTAACGTTAATTGGCCCCAACGCCAAAATTACAGGCAGATTTTCATACTTGAAACGATAGGCGATGTGCCTGGCCTGAGTTCCGCCACCATTGGAGTTGAGGCCGACAAGTTTACTCGATATTTTTTAGGAACATTACGCTTATGAGCATTGAATGGAAAGAATGCATCTACAACCGCGAAATTCTCCTACACCATTTTGGCGTGGGTGAGCCGATGTTGCTTAGTATTGTTGAAGGGCGGAACTTTACTTTTGTGTCGTGCCACCGCTCGGCGGCCCTCCAGATCCTCTGGGCAGCACACATCGGCGCTTGACGTGCATCGAGCCATGCCAAAATCTCAATCATGCCGGAAAGCTACATGTCAACAGGTAAAATGACAGGGTTCGATATGTATAAAAGTAGTTTAGTATGGCATCAAAAGGGAGCTGATTTTATGCCGGTTTATTTGAGACCATTGGAATTTAATTAGCTAATGTAGAACATCTGATATACAATTAAAAGTAATACAATGTGATAATTCGAGACAGAAATCCTGAAATGGAGTGCAAAAATGATAGGGTTAGATATCTATGAAAGTAGTCGAGTATGGCATCCGAAGGCAGCTGATTTCATGCCGGTTTATTTGAGACCATTGGAAATTAATTCGGTAATGTAGAACATCTGATATGCAATTTAAAGGAATACAATGTGATAATTTGGGACACAAATTCTGAGTTGAGTGCAAAGGTGACAGGGTTAAACCTTCATGGAAGTTATTCAAGATGATAGAGGAATGTAGCACGTTCGATTTTCGTTTAGGTAAGAACATTGGAAATTGTCAGCACATCACACAGAAGATGTATGACGCGTTTTTATTACAATATGTTGAGTGACCAATTGCTCCCATTTAAATTTAAGGGCAAAGTGACAGGGTGAAATTATTTTATAATAAAACAAATTACACATCATAAGAGAGCTTGTTTCAATGTTGTTCAAATTTGACCATTCGAAATTACTTGCACCTCCTCTAGCAACTAGAATATAGCATTAATCATCGCAAGCCCACTCTGGTGTTGTTCCTTCACAAACCCACCACCAGAGTGGCGCCACCAGTATTATGTCCGCTCATGACGCCTAACGGCATGGAAGAAACCAGGGATGTCTGTCATCTTGTAAAACTTGTATATGACCGGGGCCGCCGCAATGCTCCACTGAGCATCGCTAACTTTAGCATAAGAAGCTATGGGACGGCTGTTATGTCTCTTATTGGTTGGAGCTCAAAATGATTCTAACCCATAGACGGTTGGGACGGTCCAAACGCTGCGGCTTCCGGGGTTAGACTGTTTATTCGTGGGCGGACGAACCCGGGCCCCCACGAAGTGGGTTTGGTAGCGGGCTTGAAGGTTTCCCTTCACCATTGGTTTAAATGCAATTTTACCGTTTTTCTCTACGCTCTCTTGCATGTTTTATGGCCATATAGATCACTTTGACATATACCAATTGAAAGAACTATTCTTCAGCTTCAGCAAAATGTATCCGAAATGACCCAGTAACAATTTTCCTGCCTAACAATGTGCCGTTTCCGGCAGGCTGACCATCAAGTTCCTCCAAAATAAAGGGATTTTTCCCGATATTGGTAGGCTCCCTCTACCGTCCGTTTTGGCTGGTGTTGTCACCCCCGTTCGAGAGCGGAAGAAAGGACAGACGGGGGGGGAAGCTAAGTGCGCCATAGCTTCTTCCCTTCAGTGGCAGGATAATTTCCGAAAAGTAACCACAGAAGACCGCCTGAAATGATCTGACCGCCCCTAGACCGCAATAGGAGGCCCTTTGTCGTCATAAGAGGTCCCATAGCCGCCACAGGAAGCCAATAGCTGCCACAAGAGGCAGGGACGGATCCAGGAATTGTCATCTGGGGGAGGGGACACGTGCTTGGAGTGGCGCCACCGCGAAAGCAGCTTGAGGGGTGTCTTTCCTGCCAAGAGGCGCCTGTGGCTGAAAAATTCGAGGGTGTTGGGGTGTACTCGAGCCTTCGCGAAGGGATGCGTTTTCCTGGTCGAAGGGACGCCACCTTTCATGGGGGGGGGGGGGGCATGTGCCCCAACTTCCCTCCCTGGATCCGCCACCGACAGGAGGCCCCATATATCCCACGTAATATATATTTGTGCATTTGTATATATATATATATATATATATATATATATATATATATATATATATATATATATATATGTGTGTTTGTGTGTGTGTGTGTGTGTGTGTGTGTGTGTGTGTGTGTGTGTGTGTGTGTGTGTGTGTCTGGTGCATGAATGGTTCAAAAGCAATCTGCACCAATGAGCCGCAAGACATTATTGCAAATGATTATGCCCTTTATTTGCATGCTTACGGTTAAGCCTACACATGAATGGATGCACGCGTTTGGTTCGTGGGTGCATATGCAGTCTGTATATATTGGTGGCAAATAGTGAAAATAATTGGTGTGGCAGGGGGTGTTTGTTGATACCCGCTGATGACATCTGTTCGCTATGTCTATGTGCAGGAAGCTGGCTGCATCTGTCATTGAGGATGCAAGTCACAAATTGGAAAATTGCATACAAATGGTTACCTTCGACCCAACTGCAGATGTAGCGTCCTGCTTGCGTGGTTCATAAAACTCCCCGAATACGAATATATCGAGTGCGAATATGTTCTTAGTACGATTTTCACGTGTATTTGCGCATACGTATTTCAAGTACGAATGTATCGCGAATTTATAACGTAACCAAGTAACAACGGCAGCAGAACGACTACCTGCGTGGATCGCCAACTGTGGTTGGTGAAAAAAAATGCAGACATGAACTCACAATATAAGAATCTTTCACCTGTAACTTTGCCTGCTTTCATTCATCACTCGCATCGCAGCCGTAATGTACCAGTGGTCTGCGCACACGTGGTGACCGTCTGTCACAGCGCGGCTTGAACTTGATCTGACTATGTACTGAACTGGGGCGGAAAGGGAACACACGCCAGCGGGTAAGGCTACCACTGATGGTGGCCTCAGCTGAAATACCCCTCGCGCAAATGACGTCGCAGGAGCCGACGGGATGGCTTCGGGAACGGACACAGCAACGGCACCATTCGCGACCTGATCTGGCCATAATGTGAATGACCTATCAGCGGTCCGCGACCTGGACCGTGCACGCCTGACCCGCTGTCTGCACGATGGTCGCTGGCAGCCGGCGGCTGTGGAAAGCTGACGTCTTCCTATTTATATATTTATTTATTTATGTCACAATACATGCCCTCCATGTGCAGTGGCTATTATGGACAGTCCTCTGCAATTTGTTTTGAAAATCACATTTTAAAGTCATATTTAGGCAATCCAACTTCCGTAGGTTTTAAGTAATACAATATTAGTGCGTTTAAGTGATTCAACATCGGTAGGTTTTAGGCCGTCCAACATCAGTAGGCTAGGTTAGGTTGTATTAATTTGTATTGATAATTGTATGTTATTTTTCATTATATACCACCAGACCCAAAACCTTTTCCCCACACTTCCCATATGTTTTTGATGTGGGATAGCAGGTACATGTAGTGAATCTTTTTCTTGTTTAAAAAAAAGTTATTTCAATGTTTTCAATATTATTTTCTTGGACTGATTTCTTAGACAGAGGTACTTGAACTTAAAGTGCTTATATCTTTGGAAGTTTTCATTTTCCAAAGGAATGAGTGTCAAATCAGAAAACACCAGAAAAACAACATTGTGATCAGAAATGGCCCAGGGACTTCTTATGCATGTTTGCCATTTTAATGATGACTATTGGGGTTTTAGGGTGCGTAAACCCCATTGGGTTATATTGCACCCATAACAAGGTTGCCTAAGCACGCGTCAGACTGTCACAAACGAATATAAAACATCGGTAGCTATTAAGGCGCTTGATCTGAGATCTGTGGAAACAAGTAATCAGTTAGGCAGGTGCATATATTACGTCAAATCCCATCTCCGCAAGGAAGCATAAAACTGCTCCATTGTGTATAAATCGGTAATAATCTCCCAATAAGTTCTTCAACCTCAGAGCATTCGCATCTTATCCGAAGTGGCGCCCACGTTCTTCTGTGTATGCTTGGCACGCCACCAGCACATGGTGCACAGTCAGCGTGGCATTACACCTAACACATTTCGGCCTGTCGTCCCCGCACAATAAATACATATGTGTTGCTAGAGTGTGACCAATTCTGAGACGACAGATGGCTACCTCGTCCCTTCTAGTTTGGCTGAAGGACGAGGACCACGGAGCTAAGGTTTGATTTCCTTTAATTTGTTGAACTGCACTTGGTCCCATTTGCCCTGCCACTGTCTGAGAATAAATGATGAGATAATTGGGTAGTAGTCACTGGCAGGGAGTGGGAGAACGCGACTCCTTGGCGCTTGTGCTGCACGCCTTGCAGCGCTGTCGGCCAGCTCGTTATCACGGATTCCGACATGTGCTGGAATCCAGCAAAGTATGACCTGTTTTCCCATGCGATGCAGCGAAGTAAGGTGCGATAAAATGTCTCGTACGATGACATGTTGCTGGTTAAAACTGTGCAGCGCCACAAGACTGCTCAGAGAATCAGTCAAAATAGCATGCAAAATATCGTCGTCAACCTCGATGTATGCAAGAGTTTTGCTGATGGCCATCAACTCCGCAGTGAAGACCGTGGCGTGTGGCAGCATTTTACACAAATCCTATAATTGTTGATGGAAAGAATCAACCTAAATATAGGCATCACTCACTTGTTATCTCATGATAACCTCATTCTTTGTCCATTCTGTAAAAAAATATAGCCCATAAATGCACCATTTCAGTCAGCAGATCTGACCCAAATCATATATTTATCATACCTTTGACCCTAACTTAGTGTAGCTATAACTTAGTGGTAAATAGGGTCTTATCGTGATTGTTACTTTGGTACACAAAGAACATATTTTTTTTTACCAGCAAGCACACACATTGGTTGAAAAGCAAAATAATACCAAAAAGGAGGGCTTTCAATTGGTTCATATACAATAACTAATTATTGAAAGCTTTATAAATTTGCAAGGTAACCTAGCAT
>JAOTOM010003504.1:25000-27500 GCA_034440615.1 Ashinkailepas kermadecensis
GAGCGCGGCACATAGACAGGAGCGCCGGTCTCCGGCCTCGGCTCTGGAGCGCGGCACATAGACAGGAGCGCCGGTCTCCGGCCTCGGCTAGGAGCGCGGCACATAGACCAATCTGCCCTGTCTAGTTCTTTGATCTCTGAAGTCGCGATTTTCCAGAAAGGCTGCCACGGGTGGCTACGGTTCACAGTGATTAAGCACCTTGTGATCGAGGCATAGTGTGGATAAGTCTGTCAACTACAGTACAGACAACCACTCCAACAACTCATGCAGGTCTGAACGTGGTCGAATTTGCATCAGCTGAAAACAACTGCAGCCCCAAAGTGCAAGCTCCTTTGTTGTATCCGGTCTTCTGTTCTTTCCGCATCCATTTATACAAACTGAAGAACAGCAATGGACATGCGAGAGTATCACGATGGTGATCAGTGTACCAGATGCCAGCAGATAGATGGTGCCGCAAATGGGAGATACCTACCAGGATCCTAGTACGCTGACGACTTAGCACTGTCACGTGGTTGTCCCATGGAAGTGTTCTTTCGAATGTTGTATACACCTGGATTTTTTTATTATAAAAGCATGGCTCGAGGGTGGTGCCGTGGAATATGGCACGAAACCTTGGGCGGTTGCGCAATGTTGGCGATTTCCGAAAACCATGACCTGAGTTTTACTCTCGTTTACTTTGAGGGCATTTGCTCTGTACTACTGACCGAAAGAAGCTAGTAAGTTTCCGATAAGCAATATAATCATGATAATTTCGCTCTTTTTCGTGGTAAATAGAACCTGCGTGTCGTCGGCGTACTGAACTACCACAGGCCCCTCTGAGTGCAACGTCAGGTCATTGGCAAAGACGGAGCAGGGGCCCGAGGACGAACCCTTGGAGCACGTCATTCATGTGTGGGAGAGGACGTGACGTCCTTGGCTGGCTCGTGTGGTCCCAAAATGTCATATTCTGCGTGTGTCCCTGCAGGTAAGCACCGGATTATGCTGTGTTCATCGTGAGTCCACAACATAAGTAAATAAGCACGTCAGGTTTAAAAATGCGTTGGGGAAGTACAAAATTGCGTTGGGGCCTAAAGCACATCTGGCCGTCTGCGAGCCGCCAGTCCCCGTCTCACCAGCAGGAGACCAGTGGCCGTCCGTACGAGACTGTATGTGACGCGTGATGTGCCGCCCCAGGGGCGCCAGTCCCCGTCCACCAGCAGGAGACCAGTGGCCGTCCGTACGAGACTGTATGTGACGCGTGATGTGCCGCCCCAGGGGCGCCAGTCCCCATCCCACCAGCAGGAGACCAGTGGCCGTCCGTACGAGACTGTATGTGACGCGTGATGTGCCGCCCCAGAGCCGCCCGTCCCCGTCCCACCAGCAGGAGACCAGTGGCCGTCCGCACGAGACTGTGTGTGACGCGTGATGTGCCGCCCCAGGGGCGCCCGTCCCCACGACACAGGGAGTTCAGTGTGCTGAGATGTGATATGTCTGGATGCTGCGCACTGACCTGTAGGTGACGTGTGCGCTACTCATCACAGGTGATTCGGTACGGACAGTACGAGGTCAGCGAGCCGTGCCGCTCAAAGAAATCCGCGCCTCAGCGATACAATCAGGTAAAAGTACGGAGAGGGGCATGAATGTCACCTATCCCGGTGCTCGAGGCTTACTCATTTGCGAAATTTACACCATGACGGTATTGATTATTTTCGTCATTTATTTAACATACATACACACATGCTCACACACCTTTATGATGGCACAAGCCTATTCGTTTTCGCATTCAAATACTCATTCGGGTACTCTGCAAATCATGTCAAGCTTGGACAGTAGCATTCCCGAGGAAGGAACATATATCCGCTGAGCGCATTTTTGGGCACCCTTAATTCACAAGAGGCGATCACTGATCAGAAAAAACACATCGCTGTATACTGTATGCGTTCAACGGACCAACATACATACATATATATATATATATATATATATATATATATATATATAATGACTTCTTTGTCACATGCTGTGAGAACCGGACAGCATACACATGACCCATGTATACAATGTCCTTTCTAGAATACTCACCGGATAATCAAAATTACTCACAGACAAAATTACTTACAAAATTACTTGCTTACCTATTTTGTGCAGACAGACACCTAATGTACACAGACAGGCTCCCACTGTACACAGACAGGCACCTGCTGTACACAGACAGGTACCCACTGTACATAGACACCTACTGTACACAGACAGGCACCCATTGTACACAGACAGGCACCCACTGTACACAGACAGGCACCACTGTGCACAAACAGGCACAATACCAAGACAGGTCCCCACTGTACACAGACATGCTCCCACTGCACACAGACAGGCACCCACTGTACACAGACAGGCGCCTACTGTACACAAACAGACACCTACTGTACACAAACAGGCACCTACTATAGAAAACAGGCACCCACTGTACCCAGACAGGCACCTACTGTACACAGACAGGCACCTACTGTACAAAGACAGA